>VZUA01006800.1:0-22678 GCA_013401035.1 Horornis vulcanius
AGCCTGATTAGCTGAATTTCAAATCCATGTATTTGTCTTGTGCCTTTGCTTAAAATCCTGTCTGTTTATCTGAGGAAAAATAACTTAGTCTTTGTTGGAGCTGGTGACTCAGTGAAACACCACCTGGGCTCAATAGCACCTGAAGAGTAATGGCTGTTTGTGATACTGTTTTAATTGAGAAAGAACTTCCCCAGGGCGTGCAGCTGACTCATTTTTCTTTTTCACCTGGCATCAGTGTGTCTGAGGTGGCCTGACTGTTACCCTGGGATTAAGCAGCCTCTTGTACCTTGAGTACAAAGTACTCTCTGATGCTTTTGTTTTTCTACATTTATAGCACATGTTATCACAATAATGTGAACCACTGGTTCCTGTTGTCAGTGCTTTTGTGTGCTCTTCGAAAACAGTGGGTGGTGGCAAATAGAGTATGTGTGAGTTATTTTATAGTGTTTAATAGTTGCACCCCTGGATTTTTCTCTGCCAGGGAATAAAGTGAGCTAGAGAAGGAAAAAGTGTAGAAATTCTGCTCACTATTTAAGTAGAGTAAGGTTTATACTGATTACTAATGCACCCTAAAAGCTGTTGTCTTTAGTGTGGATTATAGTAAAACAAATTTAAGTTGAAAATTGTATTTCTTCTTTTTCCCCTAGCCTTAAGGGAGATTGAGTTGTTTGTAAATTCTTTCAAGGACTTGCTGTCATAACAAGAAGTTTGTTGTTAAATTCATCAGTTTCAGAAAACTAAAACAAGAGAAATATTTGGTAGTTTTCTTTCACTTTCAGACTTGTGTGACAGCAGATGACAGCAGTACGTCTGCTGAAGAGGGAAGCGTTGATGAGAGGCTGTTGGATTTTCATCCAGTTTGAAGCCCTTGAAGTGATAGCTCCTTATCCTTCCAAAATGTTGTAATTGAAGGAACATTCATTATATTCATCCTCTTCATTTTCCATCCTGTTGCTAGACCTTTCAGGAATATGTTTGCAGAGATGGTTTTGGTTTACTGTATTACAGTTCCTTGCTTCAAGAAGAGGCTTTGGCTTTGTTTGTAGTAACATCAGAAATGCAAACTTGTGATTTTAATGTGTACTGAGGAAATGTCTTTAGTGATAAGAGGGAACCACGAGTCATAACGAAAATATGTTTTTCCCTTGCAAGTAATTTTGGGTTTAACTTCTGTGATGAAAATTTCACAGATCAATTTGCTGAATTTCCATGTGAGGTCGATAGATTTCAGAAGGAGTGTTGCCCCTCATGGGAAGGTTTCCTGCCTGACCACTGTGTCTAACACTCCAAGTTAAAAAAAAGGGTTTAAAGACTGTATTAGGCTCATGTAGACCTTTGACCTGTAAGTTCTCTCCATGCAGCTGGTTTTAGTTTGAGCTCAAGGCTGTTGTCTTGTGAAGGTTGGGTTGTTTGGTTTGTGCCTGGGTAACCAGTCAGCCCTGTTGCACCTGGTCTGTCTTGAGCTGCACAAATGAGAACTTGAACCCTCCACAAAGTGCTGAATATCTTAATTGCATGTCTACAGGCACAGCAGACAGTGGGTGGATGTGTGTTTAAATCCCAGCTGGTGCTGTTCCTCCTTCTCTCTGGTGGAGAGGACAGCTCATGTCTGCCCTAGGGGAGGGTTCTGCAGTGGGTCTGCTTTTCCCAGGGAACAGGATCCTGTTTGCCAAGTGCAGCTCCACAAGCTCAACCAAGTCGTGACTCTTCCTGTGGATTTGATTCTGTGGGGGATATGAAATTCACAGAGGTTGAGAGGAATCTATTGGGAATTAAAAGGGTTATATGGGCTGGACTGGAATCCATAAAAGGCTTTATTTATGTATTGTCCTAGAGCTAATGCTTGTAATGTGGGATAGGGATTTCCAAAGTACTGCGTCAGTGTTTGCACTGATGAAGTGGGCGTTCTCAGTTTGAGTTTAAAACTGCTTTTTAAAATTTCAGGTAATTTTCTGTTGGGATATGAGAATTTGACAAAGAGTCATATTTTTCTGGGTTACGCATGGTTTTCTTTATTTTGGCTTGTTTCTTTAACAGAGTGTAGTGGTTTTAAATCTGATGATCATTAGGTTCAGTGCATTATTGACTTCAGCATAAACAAATGGATTTTTTTCTTGATGCCTGTGTATAAGGCTTAGACTAGAATTAACATCATGTTTGTTTTGCAGTAGGAACTTGTTAAGGTGTTCACAGCATGTGTTTGTAGTTCTTCATTTTGCATCGGTACTGAAATACAAGTACTGAGTTTGAGAGAAAGTAGCATTGAAAACTTGATGGTGGGTTTGTGTTACTGAACTACCTCAGTGCTTATCTTCTTCTCAGCCAACAAAAAGAAAGTGATATGCCTGTTAATGCACTGATTATTAAAGTTATTTTTTCTGTGCAACAGCAGTATAAATTAATAATTGTCTTCTTACGTCAACACTGGACATTTGTAAAATGTTTTCAGACTATCCAAAGAATGAGCCTCTTGCTGTGATCTCTTACTTGAAGGAGATTTAGAACTTATTTAGAAAATTCTGTTCTGATTCTGTACTGTCTTTTAAAATCAAAGATTCAAATAAATGCCTCTTTATTTTTGTTTTGTGGTTTTTTTCTTATACAGCTTTATGCCTGCCTCCCAGTGATGCTGACATCTCAGTGTTGTCTGTACTTAACTGTAGTCAAAGGTTAGGGAAAAGGACAAGACCTTTTTTGGCACACTCTCCTAAGTTTTAGGGATAGATTGCATCTAAAATCTAATTTGGTGCTTCCTCCAGCAAAAAAAATAAAGGTGATGGATATAATGTAGGCAGAAGGGTTTTCTTACCGGTACAGTGTTCTGTTGGTACACAGCCAGAAAGTTTGTAATCTTTTTTCTTCTGTCTTTCTCCCCCCTTTTGGGTTGTTTTTTCCAAACTCTGAAGTTTTTTTATATTGACAAAGGTTTTAACTGATGCAAATTAGGTGGAGGCAAACAAATTTATACTGGTATTGCTGATTAGTAGTACGAATGCAAGCTGATTGTGGTTTGGTGGGTATGGGCACTGGGATTTATTGCAGCTACTCTGCTGGGTTTTCCCTCAGCTTGGGGCTGGGACCAGGCACACAGGACAGCCTTGGAGGTCCTAATTGCTGTTTCGCATGAGAAATGCCATGGCTGTTTACTTTGTTTTGTTTACCAGTCCTCAGTCAGTGAAACTGAAAACAACAGAACCTTCTTGTCTACCACTAACTTCCTTTTCTCGTAGCAAAGATGAAGAAACTTCCCCTGTTTCTGCTGCCGTTTGACAAACTTGTTTACCTTCCATCTGGTTGTCTCTTACTCCTCCAGCCTTTCCTATAACTGCTTTACAAACATAAAAAACATGGATCTACTGCTGCCTGACACTTGAGATGATTTTAAATGTTCAGAGGCGATTTCAGCATTTCCGCCCCTCTTTTAAATGTCATTTTAGTTTTTAATAAGATGAGTGACAGATATTGTAAGTAGCCGGTTATTCAGCTCCATGCTGTGTAGACATGACTGATAAAAGCAGGCAGGTATCTAAATTTGCCTTGATGTCTTTCTGTGCACTTCCTCAAACTTAGCACAGAACCACCAAGAGAAGGTTTAGTGTCATGTGAACTTCTTGGTGCCGTTCAGACTTTTCAAAGAATTCCATTAGAGGATTCTATTTGTACTTAAGGTATTATTACTGCAGTTAACATGTTTATCTGGTCAAAGATGAATAGCTCAGAGACAAGAGTAATTGAAGAAAGCTGTTCTGCTACGGTGAACTGAGTTAGAGTGTGTAACTCAGTTTGGGTTTCTTTTGTGAAATGCTTTCAGTATGTTAAGATGATAATTAGAGTTGAACAGAGTAGGGCCTTGCAGTTCCTCTCACTGTTGCTGTGGTTTTTGGTGGTTCCTTCATTGTATCCCGGTGCTAAATGGAGGGATGCCTGAGATCCGCACTCTGTGGTATGGATCACAGCAGTCTGTCTAGCAGCCTGTAGTAACTGGTGTAACTTGTGTAACATGCTCTTGCTGGAAGAAAGCGAGAAATGGTTTTTCATCCTGCCACAACTTTCACTATAGTTTTTATTTTCCTGTTGTGTATTGGGATGAAATTAAATTTAAAGCTTGAAAATGAACGCCAAGGTCTCCTCATGCAGAGCTCTGCCCACACGAGCAGAGCAGTAGCTTGGCACCTGGGAGGCTCAAGTTCAGGTGTGAACAGAGGCTGCAGCAGGTTTCTCATGCTTTTGGGTGAGGACTCGCCCCTGTGCACTTCATGCTATCTCTTCCAGGAGAATGCAGAAAAGTCAAAGGCTGGTAGTACATGTGTAGCTGGGGAGTAAAAGCTGGTGCTTTCAGGAGCTGCTCATCTGTTGCTTGTTTGTGAACACTTCCTTTTCCATCTCACATGGGGCCAGCGAGGTTTGGGCAGTGCCTGTTCATCGGGGTGCCAGCCCCGGCGCTGTGGGTGCCGGGCAGCTCGGGGGAGCTGCTGCTGCTGCTGTGTCCCCATGCTGCTGTTCCAGTTCTACTCCTGCCACCTTCAGTCAGAGATGGTGTTTTTCTGTACTGGCTTGGAGCTCTTTAGTCTTGTTAAGTGGCAGAATAGCATCTATTACAAAAACAAACCCTTCTTTTCTTCCTGTTCTAATCAGTTAAATCGGCTGTGTAATTAAATGATGAGCTGGACTGTGGATGTGTCATTGTAGTCAAAGCTCGTCTGTGTAGAAGAATAAGTCTCTTTATTTGGGCCAGTATAAAACGATACCAATATAGATGAAATTTTGTAACTAGAGACCTGTTGTAGCTTCTCTAGCCCTGCAGAAGAAATAAACCAGCTTCCTCAAAAATTCAGAAGCACCCTCTTTTAGAAAACTTCATCCAGAGTCTGTATGAGTGTTGTCTTGGTGATGTTTTAGGCTGGGAATAGACTTCACATCATTAACGCTGAATTTTAAAATATAATTATTGTTTGCTTCATTAATTTTGACTAATGCAGAGAGAAAAATGATTAATCAGGAGACTTAACATAATTAGTGCAGTGTGGCAACTGACTACTTAAATATGAGTCTGTTAACATGGGAAGCATAGCTCTTATTATGAAATGTTCTACATTGTGTCAGAATTGAAAGTATTAGAACCATTTTACTCTTTAAATTGATACTGCAAATCTTAGTGCTGTGAAAACATTCATATTCTACCACTAATTATGATGTTCAAAACAGGAAATCTGAAATTATGTCGGAAATATTGTCAACATTTCAGAGAATTTTTTAATGTTCTTTTGATTTATGTTGCTGGGAAAAAATGATTTTTTATATGTCATCCTGATATATGGCATTGGGAAAGCGAAAAAGAAATTTATTGCAGAGTACTGCTATGTTCAGTCTTGCTGAAAGATGGTTTTGCTTGTGTTTAGTAGCCTGTCATGGTTAAAAGAAGTATGAGTAGCATCAGTGTTCAGAAGGGATATTTTAGTTCTCAAAAGCATCTGGGAACTGCAGGCATAATATACTTTTAAAGTACTAGGGATCAAAAAAAGAGGCATTTTTAGCTAAATTTGCTTATAAAATCATAACCAGTACCTGAAACGCCACTGGTGTAAAAAGATGCCTTGACTTACATTAGGTTGAGGGTAGAATTCCTGAAATATTTCTGCTTTTCATGTGTCAGTACTGCTTCTGAGGTCAAATGTCTGATCTTACCATATAATGCAGCAGATGATTTGCAGCATATTAAGACATAATTGTAAAGGCTAGGGCTAGTGCTGGGAAAGGTCATGGATTTCAGGGGGAGTGTGGGAGTAGTACTCATGAGCTGAAGGTGAAACAGATTATTATATATTACAGTGGGAGAAGTTTCAGCCACAGTAGGAGTCCTAAGAAATGTAATCTTTTGGTGGAAGACCATAGAATGATTTGTAGGTAGTAGAAAACCTCCTGTGTTTTTCCATGAATGCTGTGGCTCTGTTGTTCCACGGCTGTCCCACACACAAGGCTGGCTGTATCCCCTGGAACAGCAGGATGCAGATCTGCTCCCATTGCCACTGGAACAGCTGCTTGGAGGGCTGACATGGCTGAGCTCAGCAGGGTTTGCATCTCCTGAAACACAAACGTGTAGGTGAGTGACCGCTTCCTTGTGACCACAATGCTGCTCTTTCATAGCACTGAGGAAAGAGAAAAATTGTAATGAAAAGGCCAGATACTAGCTACACCCTTGGGAGGAGAAGAACAAAGGGTGACTTAAGCTTGGACATAAGACATGAGCTAGTTGTGGCACAAGTCAGGCCAGTCTTTACATACTGGCAAGCCCCAAATTATACCCAGCCTGAGTTTTTACATTTAAGTCTATTAAGAACTGCCATAAATGTTTCAGGTTGTTTTGGCAGAGGTCTGGGCAGGAGGGTGGGTTGTGCATTGGCTTTGTCCTTTTTTTATTTCAAGAAAGGAGCATTGTTCAAAATTGGGCTTACTCTTTTCAGCATAGCTTGTTGAAAATTGGCAATTATGGTTTCTTCTGGCTTTGCAGCTGATCATGTTAACCTTCAGCAAATTAATTATCTTCTGGCTCATGGGTGCACACAACACTTTGGAAAATGGAATTACCGTAGAACCCTGCCAGATCTTGTCACTCCACTTTGTAACCCTTGTGGGAACTTTCATAAGGCTCAGTGGTGAGGTGATGACATGAGCATTCCAACTGCAGTTTCCAGCTGGTTAGGTGTAGGCATTGCCGATGGAGTGATCTAATTTTAAGGTGTAATTATTTACATGAAACACGCAGAAAAACAAATTGCAAATTAGGACTAATTAAATGGCCAAGTCATATTTTGTTAGAGTATATTCTTTTTCTGTTTTATTCTGAGTTTTGTGCTGTCATTGTTCCATTACTAAAAGTGTTAGTAAGGCTATGTTATTAAAAGTAAAATGATAGGCATATTGCAGTAACTGATTAATAGAGTTTCTGTAAGCCCTTTAGTCCATGTTGCTTAAAAGCAAGATAGAATATTTGATTTAAATTCTATGCAATACTTAGATTCCTAAATTCTCATTTCATGTTTTGACACAGGCTTCCCTCTGTGGAATATCGCTTAGCAGGGCTGCCTTGATTTCCCTGCTCTTGCTTTGAGTCCTTTGGGAATAACTTTAAAATTGATTTAAGAGGGTTTTTAGTAGCAGTTAATTCTACTAATTTCCAAAGTGACCGTTTTCCATTGGTGAATGTGCAGTGTCTCATAGGGATGTTGCAAAACTGCAGGAGTTCTAGCATAGTGAAACTTGATTTTTCATTAAGATGAGAGTTCAGTCCCGTTTCTTTAGGGAAGTTAAACCTTTACTTTTATATTTTTCACTCATTACTCCTCATGCTGTAAAACTACAATAGCATCTACTCTGCTGATTATTAAGAGGGTGTTTTGCTGTTGCAATGGGCTTTTTTCAGTGCAGAGCATAATGCAATATATTGATTTTGCAAAGAGTTTTACTCCATCTTCTAGCTTTTTTCTTTTCTTTGGAATAGACAGACATTTCAGTTAAGCCAAAATCTTACCTTTTCTGTGTGTAAGTCTACTTGAAAAACACCCACAAAACCAGAAATGCTAAACTTGAGAGTCATAAGAGAAGTATCAGTATAGACAGTTCTAGTATAGCTATAGTATATATATATGTGTGTGTGAGTAATATGGCTTATTGATGCCTGGGATTAGTGTCTGGTAGAAGAGCAGCAGTGATGTTAGAAAGCAAATTGTTTTCAAGTGGTGAAGGGGTGGGAGAGTTAACCTGGGACAAGTGCTTGTGTTCGTTGTGCGTGAGTTCTGTTCATCCTCGCAGATAAAGAAACAGAAAGTAGCTGGTTTTACAAAACCAGTTCAGTAGTTCTGTTATGAGAGCAAAGTGGAAGATTATTTCTGTATAGCAAGAGGATTGCTGTTGTGTATGTGAGCAGTAAGAAAATGCTGCTTTTGAGGGAAATGTGCCTGGTAGTGGACATGGCACTGGCTTAGTCTAAACTCATACTGTTTCCAGAGACTAAACTGTTGACACCTGGGCTTGGGTGGGATCCATGAGCAGTAATCAGTGGTAAAGACAAAGGAGCTGCTGCTCATTTCCAGGCCCAGTGCTCTGCCAGACGATATGGGGAGGAAGGTTAAAACAATTGAAGGAACTGTTCTTTTTTCAGTCTCTGGGGCGAAAAGAATAGTCCAACACACTTGATCAGATCTCATGTTCCTGGCATTTTAACACTTCTGAGTGCAAGAAAACCACACAAGGGTTGAGGCTGGAAGAGACCTCTGAAAGACATCTGGTCCAATCCTGTGCCTCAGTCAGGGCAGTGCAGATCTGGTTGCCCAGGACTATGTCCAGATAACTTATGAACATCTCCAAGGATGGAGAGAAATTCTACAGTCTCTCTGGGTAACCTGTGCCAGTGCCACTGATCATCTTTCAGCTGGCTTCACAAAGTGTCTGGTAGTGTGTGTGCCCTGACTTGCTTAGGTTAGGATATGGAATTGGCTGGTTCCTGGCTGCAGAATGGCTGAGTGAGAGAGCATCTGTGATGGCTATAGTTTGGCGGGAGAATGGTTTCGTGTGTTTGTCCTGGAATATTTGGTATGGAGATCTGTTATTCAGGTTTACTCCTGAATTTTTGTACTTTTATCAACAAGTGTTGTTGCCAACTCCTGATGTCCTAGGTATTTCAAGTTCCCCAAGATATCTTGGAACAGTAAAGGAATTTTGATCAGAAAACATGTCAAATCTCTATCCTTTAAGTAGGGAATACCAGTTACAGAAATCTAAACTGTATTTTTAGACTTACCTAATTTTGTGGTTTCTTAGGTAATAAGCCAGAAAGAGGGTACTTCAAACCCCATTTCAAGTAAGTCCTTTCAGTAAATGCTTTTCCTACAGCACTTGGAAAACACCACTAAGAATTCTTGCCCGAGAGTATAACAGTGATGTGTTACAGGAGCCCTGGCCTCTGAGGCTGTTTGTTCAAATCCTTTTGTTTATTATGAGCTGGAATGCAGGGCTGTGGGCTGGGCTGGAGAACACCAGCGTGGTGCCTTCGTGACACTTGGCATTAACAAATGGCATCTTTGTTCCAGCCTCTGCAGCTCCTGGAGCTGTAGAGGGGCTGTGTCTGGAAAAAGGAGCACGTGTCAAGTGGCTCAGTTGTGTGGAGCAAATGCAAGTGAAAGAGGAGAACTTTTCCCCTGGTTATTTTTGATAAACACTGATTTAGAATATGGTTTAGAAGAAAACAGATTTACTTCATGAAGACTAAAACAGAGCTCTGCAAGGACTGGGAAGAAAATGACAGTCTAAAGACTGGTAAAGTGTTGTGTAAAATTTTATGTCGTGGTCTTTAATTGTTTATATTGTGCTATTTTAATTCTCATTTTGATTTAGTGATAACTGAGTTTTAAATATGTAGTAATATTTAAGGGATATAATTACATTTAATGGTGGAAGAAAAGTAGCTCAGTTAACTTCTGGAAATACATATTTCAGAGAAAGTGTAGCTATGGAAAAGGGATTGTTTTTCTAACTAACTAGTTCATTTTATGTTAAAAGTTCTTCTCTGTGTTAGAATTTCTCTCTGCATGAAGAGAAAGTATAATAATGACGCTTAATCCCTTTTGTTCAGAGCAGGTTTAGTATTGATGTGCAGGTATTTACCAAGATTCTTCCTTTTGAACATCGTGTACCCACAACAAAATACTACTAAGTGTACGTCATGGCTTTTATTTTGTTGTTTATGGGAATGAACTGGAAGGAAAATAAACAGCCTGAGTATTTAAGGGACTTTCTGCTGTGACCAGAGACCTTGTTTATTGCTCTGATATGTGCTTTGAATGTGTAGATGTGTAGCAGCTGGTGGTAGTGCCTGCAGACAGGAATTTGTGCCAGTGGAGTTCTTTGAGCAGTGGGATGTGTAATATGCAAACAAGCAAGAGTTTTAGTAAAGTAATGGGAAACAAATTAACATTTTCAATTTTCTTTTGGGGTTTTCAGAGTGCTCTGCAGTTGGAGAGACAAGGATGGTGGGTTAAAGGACAAAAAAGGAAGAAATTGCCTTTCAGCAATTTGGGATAAGGTTACAGGATACTCTTAGTATATTGAGCCTCAGTCCCATGGAAAGAGGCGTTGCTTCTGAGGGTGCTGATCCACAGTGGGTGAGCCTGAGCCAGTGTGTGCCCAGATGGCCAGGAAGGCCAGTGGCATCCTGGCTTGTACCATCAATGGTGTGTGGCAGCAGGACCAGGGCTGTGATTGTCCCCCTGTACTCAACACTGATGAGGCCATACCTCAAATCATGGGATCAGTTTTGGCCCCTTGTGACAAGAAGTACAGTGAGGTGCTGGAGTGTGTCTGGAGAAGGGAATGGAGCTGTGATAGGGTTTGGAGCACAGGTCCTATGAAGAGTGACTGAGGGAGCTGGGGGTTGTTTAACCTGGAGAAAAGGAGGCTCCAGGGGGAAACTAAGTGCTCTCCAGAGCTCCCTGACAGGAGGGTGTAGCCGGGTGGGGGCTGGGCTCTTCTCGCAGGTAACAAATGACAGAATGAGATGAAACGACTTCAAGTTGTATTGGGCTGGTTCAGATTGGATCATAGGAAAAAATTTTGTTCCCAGAAGGGTTGTCAAGCACTGGAANAATGGAGCTGTGATAGGGTTTGGAGCACAGGTCCTATGAAGAGTGACTGAGGGAGCTGGGGGTTGTTTAACCTGGAGAAAAGGAGGCTCCAGGGGGAAACTAAGTGCTCTCCAGAGCTCCCTGACAGGAGGGTGTAGCCGGGTGGGGGCTGGGCTCTTCTCGCAGGTAACAAATGACAGAATGAGATGAAACGACTTCAAGTTGTATTGGGCTGGTTCAGATTGGATCATAGGAAAAAATTTTGTTCCCAGAAGGGTTGTCAAGCACTGGAAATAGGCTGCCTAGGGAAGTGGTGGAGTCACCATCCCTTGAGGTATTTAAAAGCGCTTGGTGCTTGAGGGCATGGTTTAGCGGTGGGCTTGGCAGTGATGGATTAATGGTTGGACTAATCTTTAAAGTCTTTTCCAACATAAAGAAATCTGAGATTCTTCTTAAATTTATGGCCCATCTCTAAGAGGTAGTTCATGATACTGCTGCTGATATATGAGCACTGTGATGTATCTTGTAGCTACTACTCCTTCAGTGTAAGGAACTCACTGAGGTGCTTGGTGGTACTCATTTCATACTACCTTCATGAGGGAGCTCTCCATGGGTGTTACCTTTGACAGGTACAGCCTAGTCATTTTTTAGGCTGTTTTAGAGAGAACAGCACTAGAGAGTTTGAGTAACCCCAAATACCATTCCTATGAATTGTATGACTATTTTTGATGTGTGTTCAGTGGCTTGCACATGGAGATCACTTTTAAAAAGGCTGTGCCTTACTGGTTTGCAGTTCTGTAGATGAACAGGATTTGAAGCTGTGCAGGATTAGACAGACAATTCAAAATACAGGTACTTGATAAACCTTGTAGAGCAGCAGATTTTCTTTTTGTGGGAAAGACCAGTCTTCTACTGTCTTCTGTCCATTCTTCCCTCAGCAGCAGCTGAGTTCTGCCAGGCTGTGATGAAAGCCAGGTGTAACCATGGGCTCTGTGTCAGTCACTCCAACCAGGAGCAGCCAAGCTGCTGCCAGGCTGTCACAGGCTGTTCAGCTCCTTCTTGACTGCTGGAGACATGAGGGATAGTGCTGCCACTTACCCTCCTTTATTCTGAAAAACTGAGTTACTGCAGGGACTGCAAGAGGGAACCTCAATGTTTAGCTCAGTGATTAAATGAATACAAAATTATATTATTGTTAATTTTTCCCCCCCTACCTTCTCCCTACCCCCACCTTAAAATACATGTTTAGGAAGATTATAGGGGATCCTTGGATAAAGATTCTCTGTAGGTGACTACATCTGCAGCTACTCTTTCTCCATGTGGAACAGAAGAGAGAAGATGGCATGAAAGCAAGAGTAAGGCAGGATTTTTTTTGCTTTCATCAGATCACCAAACCATAGCTCTTGTTTCTTGCAAAAATCTCTGTCCTTGAGAATCATTTTAGTAAAATTCAGAATCTAATTTTTACCTGTATTTGTAGGCCACAACCTTATTTTTTCTTTACTGGTGTTTATTTGGATCTGTTGTTTTGCTGTTAAGTGTCACTTATGGCAATGACATAGTAGTTTAGCATTCATTAACAGAGCGTAGTGTTTTTAGTTTGCATTATGTCTGTTACTCCTGAAGAGATTCTGGACTCTTGGAAATTTTCACAGTGAGAACAGCCATTGGAATAATCTCCCCAGGGCAGTGGTGGATTCCCCAAGACTGGACACTTCTAAGATTCAGCTGAACAAGGTGCTGGACCTTGTCTGGACTCTGCTTTTGCCAAGAAAGCTTGGACTAGATGGTCCTTGAGGTTCCTTCCAACCTGTCATTCTGTGATTGATGCTGGGCAGGATTTTAGCCATGCTGCTTGTACCTTGTAAGCCTGACAGATTTTGGGGGGCCTTGAAAGTTTAGCTGTTTAGCGTGTTATCATTGACAGAATTTATCATCAGGTCATTGCTAATATATTTCCACATTTTTTAGTTCAAATCAGTAATTGATTATATATTAATGTCCACCTCATTTGAGATGGCATTGTTTCCTGTATCATCTGAAATGCTAACTTTTAATTAGTAAATTTAATCATACTTGTGTCATCTTTAACAGCTTTCACTGAGATAACACTGAATAAAACTGATAAGATTTTAGAATACCAGTTATTTGTCTTAAATTTCATACTAATGTATTTTTGTATCGAAGAATTATTCTTGTTCCCATATTTAGCTTTTACTTTATCAGGAATTAATGTGTAATTTCTAAGTTGGATATATATAAATATTTCCTCTTATAAGAAAAATAATGTTGAATGCTTATCTCCCAAAAAAACCCTCTTGCCCCCATCTCAAGCTGTTTTCTGGGTTTTCAGGATCGATGGATTAATGAAACGTTGAACTATCTCAGTGCAGCTGGAAGGTTAAGATGATTCTGGCAGAAAGCAAAGAGGATTACTTTAAAGGCAATGAATATGATAATTTGCACACAAAATGTAATTGAATTGTCATGAGACACAGAACATGCCAAACTTTGATTCACACATTGCTTATGCAGAGGAAGGGATGGTAGGCCATGGCTGTTTTCAGCATAAATCAGGAACTTGCTTTCTGGTGCAAATACAGTTTGGCATTCTTTTAAGCACAGGTTTAAACTTTTTTCAGCTTACATTGTTATTCTGTCTGTGTTTTTGAAGATCTATGCATGTCCTTTTGAGCACATTTTAAAATAAAAATAGAAACCCTTTTTAGTTCTGTTTAAAAAATGTATCACCTACATATTATGTGACTGTACCGACTACTTTGTATTACAATATTGCCTGCTTATATTCAGCCACACGTTTTCACTCTTTCGCAAATCTAATCCCTTCTTGGAAATTAGTAATAGGACTTTTTACCTATTTCTTGAAGCTCGGCAGCAGGTGTACTTTAAACAAGGGAGCTTTTCCCCACAGCTGTCCATTGGAGAAGTGGAGATTAGAGCCAGTCAATACTTGAAGTTGCTGAAGGAATGTCAGGTTTTTAAGGAAGTTAAAGTTTACTTCTTAAAAACCCATAATTGGTCTGTAAAGACTTGCTGTAAGCACAGATCTGTCTTACAGAAGGAAACACAATTTAATTTTGATTGCAATTCCTTTATCTTCTCATTTTGAAAGTAAAACCAGGGTTCATCCGCTGCTTTTTGTCAGCGTTGATTTGGTAGCTTTAGTGGATGTTCAGTTCAGCAGACATGCTATGTCAGCTAGTAAAGATTAGGAACCAGATTGTTGTAACTGTGCTGGGGGAGTAGATAGTGCTGGCATGCCCTGGCAATGCTCTGAAATTGTGTCTGTCCCTTGGGTGTGACAGGGCTGGGGAGGGGCTCTGGAGGGCTCTGGAAGCTGTGTCTTGCTCAGAGCTCACATGGGCAGGCAGGGTAACAGAGCCCTGCAATGGCCGTAAAGCTGAGTTAGAGAAAAGCAAACCTGAGACCCAACTGCTTTGTGTCTTGAGTCCTCTTTCAGTTTAGGAATAAAGGTGGATCCAGCACCTGAAAGCACAGGAGGAGCAGTGCCCTGCTTGGACACACCAAAGTCTCAGCAATATGAAATGATTCTACTCACTCCTTACCTTACAGGGAGGAAATGATTTGTCAGTGTTGTAGCTTAGAGATATGAAGCTTCCAAATATAGCAGATTGAATTATTTGTCATTTTTCTTCTCCCTCAAATAACTGTGTAAATACATGTGTGCTGGTTCTGCTGCACACTGGAAAAAATGACAGAGCTCTATGTATTTAATAAACAGGAGTACTATGATTAGCAAGTGATGGTGACAGAGGGGGCCAGGTGAGGGTAACCAAGTGTAATTTCTGGGGATCATAAGTGAAAGCTTTGAAGAAGCAGCCAGACTTTGCCTCAGGGGAAGCTTGGGACAAGCAGTGCTGTTGTCTGAATGCTGGTGCTTGTTTGTGGTGGGTCATCCTGAGGTTCTCTTGGCATTCCCCTGGACAAAGGTGGAGTGAAAACAAGCAGAGACCATGTTAAATCTCTAACAGATGGCTTAGAAGGCCACCTTGGCACAACTTCTTGTCAAAATGTTAAGAAATATGTAGGTAACTTTTATTAAAGAAACACTAGGTTTGAACGAATAGTTGTATTAATGTCATATGATGGAAAACTGTAATATCGGATCTGTTTTTCTATTTCATGGCCCAGATGGTTGGTATGTACAATTCCTGAAGTTCATTATGTTGCCATGAACTAGATAGTGAAAAAAGCCCACATGCTTGGAGTTATTTTTATAACAGTGTTAGATTGAAATATATTTTTAACCTTTTTCAAGCCTTGCTTTATCTGAAGTTCATTGCTTTTTTAATAATCAAAAGAATTCAACCTCTGAATCTTTCAGAAACTTATTAATTAAAGCTGATTTACCCCATTGGTTTGATATAATTATATTTGGGATATTAAAGTATGTTCTGTTTTTGGATTTTCAGAACAGTAGCTTTTCCTTTCTTGGTGCTCTCTGTTCCTGTCTATGTGCTAGAGATGGTTTCTGCTCAGGGAACAGGACTGAGCAAAACTTGAACTCCACTCATGTAGTAAATGCTGCATCTGCAGTATTCTCCTGTCCAATGCTTACTCACACACTTGATTTTTTTCTTGCCTGTCAACCTTCCTGTTGTCATATCCTTGCACTTATTCCAGCTCTGGGTTGCCCAAGTTGCAGTTCTGACACTGTCATGACATCCTTCCCTGTTTCTGAGAAATAGGTTTTAGACCATTTCTAGGAAGCCCTGCAGTATTTCTTCAGTATTCCAATATCTCTACAAATCCTGTTAATACTACACAATTTTGTTTTAAGCCAGTAACGAATGTTTCAGCTTTCATTGACTATTAGAATGTTTGTGGAATTGCCAATTAGCAGCCTTTAGTACTTTTTTCAATCTTTCAGTTAGTGTGTTGTGCAGAATTATTTTTTTACTGTATTTAGCATCTACATTGGTGGAAAATCAGAAATATTCTAAACTCAGCAATTAAGGTACTGTGCAGTAACTGTACTTTGCTTTGAGCTGTATTCAGGACATACACCAAGGTCATATTTTGCTTTGACACAATACTTCTGGCATTTCTCCATTGAAGTAGTCTCCCTGAAGTCGATTTTCCAAGTACTTGGCTGCAGTTATTTTTTCACAAGGGAGAAAAGCTGAACAGCATTATTTTAATTCCTCTACAGGTGCAGATGCTGAGCAGGATGCTGCTATCAAACTTGCCCAGGAACGAGCAGAGATAGTTGCCAAGTATGACAGAGTAAGTGAACTTTTTAGTAATTGAAGACATTTTATAATGAATCTTAGAAATATGTCTGTTTAAAAACTGAATCATGATTCCAGCTAGCTGTTGTTTAAAATTCTCTGTTGAGTACTAATCTGATGTTTAATGATACACTGTCCTTGGGGTGAATGAAACTCTCCCTTCATGGGGGATATTCTGGATAATGACTCAACCAACTAATTTTTCAGGTGCGTAGCAAGTTACTTTGGGACTATTTCAGGGAGTGTATTGTATTAGAAGTAGTCAAAGTGGGGTGTTTGAGCATGCTCAGTGTATCTATGAGATCAGAAGGAGTCTGATTTTACTTTTTATTTATTTAATCTTTGGTTATGGTAGTACAAACACTGAAAACATAGAAAAAGTAAAAGATGAGTGAGCTTACTGTTTCTGATATTGTTGTGGGGAACTCAAGAAATACCCTGGTCATGCCATGTTTGTTCTTGGACCCCTTGTCAGGAAAAACCTGGCACAGAGCATGCCTAGAATGCTTATATGGTAGTCAGGTATTTTTGTAACACTTACAGACTTTTTAAGTGTCATTGGAGTACAGAGCAATAGCCTTGTTTGCAGAGTTCATGAAGTGTTTTATATGCCAGACTTACTGGTGGTTTGCCCTGTGTGCAGTAAATGAGTGTTTCATCTTGGAATAGGGAAATCCTGCTTGTGTGTGACAGGCTGACACCTGGTGCTGCTCGGTCACTGCCATCCTCAGCTGGGCAGGGGAGAAAAAATATAACAAAAGGCTCATGAGTTGGGATAAAGGCAGGGAGAGATCCTTCACTGTAGCCCTGGTTTCTTGCCTGAGATGGTTTCGTTTTCTGAAATTCTTTTCCCAGGCAGCTTTCTGTAAATAAGACATGTTTCTCTAACTGTACCTTATGTTTTCATTCCTTTTCCTAAGAGATACTTCTTCTTGATGTCCTTCTAGTTTGACCAATGTGATTGGAGAGGTTTGTCCTTGTTTCACCAATCAAATTGGTCTGTGTAAAATAGTATAAAAGAGACACACATCCCAACAATAAATGGAGTCATTTTCTCAGCCTTCTGAACTCGGAGTCCGTGTCGTTCTGTGAACAGCAGCGTCACTTCACCAATGATTGTCATGGGCATAGCAGACCTGAGTTGAGGAAATGTTTAATTTATTACCAATCAAATCAGAATAGGACAGTAAGAAAATAACTGGTTCTAAGACATTTTCTCCCTAACCCTCCCTTCTTCCTGAACTTAGCTTTGCTCCCAGTTTTCTCTACCTCCTCCACCTGAGCAATGCACAAGGATGGAGAGTGGAGACTTTGGTCAGTTCACATTGTTTCTGTGACTCCTTCCTGCTTGGGGGTTTGACTCCTTAAACTCTTCCCTTTTTTCCAGTGTGGGTTCCCTCCTGCAGGCTGAAGTTCTCCATGAACTTTTTCAGTGTGGCTCCTTCCCATGGGCCGCAGTTCTTTGTGAGCTGGTCCCTCCATCAGGGTCAGTCCTTCAAGCACAGGTGCTCCAGCATGGGTCCCCCGTGGGGTCACAAGTCCTGCCACCAAACCTGCTCCAGTGGAGCCGTGGCNTGGGCCGTGGCCAGTGACAGGTTGGAGCTGGCTGACTTTGTTGTGTTCCAGCAGCTTCTCAGAGAAAGCAACCCTGGAGCCCCCTGCTACTAAACCAGGCCACACAAACCCAGTACACTTTGTGTTCTGAGTGGTGGCCTGATTTCATAGCCAGTAACCTGGACATAGCCCGTAGCAGAACTAGATGGAGATGAAATGTAGTTAAACTTCTGCAAGCCTTTTGCAAGATTGGCAGTTGGAGAGGAAGAATGGACATGCATGAGTGAATGCATAATTGAAGGAAAACTCAGTGCTGCATTGTTTGACAGCTGCTGCAAGTCAGCATGGATGTTAACTCAGGAGTGTCTGCAGAATGTGCTCTTGCAGGTGATTGTTCAGGAAAGATGGATTTGGGAAATGAAATGAGTAGAGGTCACTCTGGGGACCTTGATGGATTATTGTGGAGTTTAATAACAGGTATGGGATTACTGTGACTCTGGTTGAAATGCGTTTTGTGTATAGCAGTGACCAAAAGAGATTTCCTGTGATGAAAATAACGGCTGGGATAAGTGTTCTGCTCTCCTTTTTCTTGGCTGGTTAGTTTAGGACTGGTGTTCTCCTCCTCCTCCTCTAACCTCCTGCCACCATATCCTAAAGTGTCCCAAAGGTTATGCTTTCAGTGGTTGAATACTCTCTTATGTGTCTTTATTTATTGTGTTATAAAATATAATTTGGCTTTTTATTTTTTCCTTTCCCCTTAGGGACGTGAGGGTGCTCAGATTGAACCGTGGGAAGATGCTGACTACCATCTTTACAAAGTCACAGATAGATTTGGGTTTCTACAGTAAGTAGCAAGCTTCTAAAGAAAATAAGATTAAAAGTTTGCTGCTATTAATATTCAGGTTCTTTATTGTATTACGTATTTGGAGAAAGTATTATTATGCCTTTAATAGATATTTTGCAAACTGCTGTGTAAGAGTTACTGCTGGCTAATCTTTCACTGTGCTTTTCAATTCAGTTTTTATCTGGGTTTTTATTTCTGTAATTTGATCTTGTACAGGGAGTGAAATGTTTTAAAATATTTTATTGGGGAATGAAAAATGATAGTCTTCAAAAAACATATCTCAAGCTGAATTGCAGATAAATTTTGGTTTTGAATAACTTAGCTGGATGTAAACAAACTTGAAGTTCTTGGAAGGATTTATAAAAATTTTGTTAAAATGTTTAATTTTAAAAAGATCCCAACACCTTTCTCGGTGGTTGTATGTGAGCAACAGTGTATCTCAGTCTGTCAAAGATTGATTAGTATCTTTGGGCTTCATATATTTTTTTAACCTTCCTGAAATCTCTGCTTATTTGAGACCTAATTTTGAATCAACTTTAAGTCAGAAAATGCCAGAGACCAGATGCAGTTCCCCTATAGGTGCCTCCTTTGTAACATAATCTGTTCCTTTT
Source organism: Horornis vulcanius (assembly GCA_013401035.1). Lineage (NCBI taxonomy): Eukaryota > Metazoa > Chordata > Aves > Passeriformes > Scotocercidae > Horornis > Horornis vulcanius. Next base: position 18,899 of record VZUA01006800.1, read on the forward strand.
TGACAAATAGAAGATTAGGGTATTAAATTCTATTAGGGTTTTTGTGGTTGGCAGATGTAAATATCCATCTTGCAGAAACTGAACACAAGCTGACCTACTACTTTTGATGAGACTAGGACTCTGAGATTCTTGGTGTTTGGCATTTTTGTTTGGCTACTTGAAATGCAGTTTAAATCCAGAAAAATCAGTGATAAGTGGAAAGCTTAATAACATCTATGTAATTCATAGTATTGAGAAGGGAGTTGTGTATGTTTTGGGGGACTTTTTCCTTCTCTTCCTTCCTTTTTGCAATATTGCTGTTTTTACAAGCTGTCAGTTAAGTCATCTTTACCTGCAGACTGCTTGTGCTTCATTGGGGTGAGTTAATCTGATGTGTGACATTCAAAGAGATCTGTTTTACACAAAGAGGTCCTTGTTAAACCCCAGCTGCAGCAGCACATGCCTGCAGGTGTAGCATTCCTAATGGAGAATGGATGTCAGAGTTATTTTATTTCTGGGGCAGAAGGAATGGAAGCCACTGCAGGGTTCACCTCTGACTTTGGTATCTTTGTGAAGTCCTGAACTTTTCCTGTTATTTGTGTTGTGATACTTTGTGATACTAATGCATTTTTATGTGTTAGGTGTAGTAGATTGTTACTCAAGTCCTGTCCACTTGCTGCTGCTGTTCAGTCATTACCCCCAGCCTCTTGCCCAGGAACGCCTTTACTCACCAACATAGAATTAATTCTCTATATAGTCAACTTTAAGGGATGAAAGCTGAAAGAGTTAAATTACATAAAGACTGCACAGGTTAACAGTGTGTGCAGATAATCTCTTCGCTAATTGTGCCTATTTGTAGCTTATCCATGTCTTGTTATAGGGCAGATTTCACCTGGGAATGCTCTCAAGGCTGCTTTAGGATTGCTTAAGATAAATTCTATGTCTTGCAAATGATGTTTTTATTTTCCTGAGAAGAAAAATCTCTCCTAATAGAAGAAATATAATTAGGATAAACATATCAGTTGTCTTGCCTTGAAATGACAATCTATATTGCACTATAAATTTTAACTGTGGTCTGGGTCATGTGTGCTGTCATACTGGGCCTGCTGTGTCTGAAGGAATCTCCAGTTTTATGGGAGTTTGAAATGCAGCAGGATGTACCAAAAGCCTCAAAAATTTATCATCCCTGAGAGCTGTAATTCCCTTTGATCTCTCAGGTGTTCACAGTGTAAATTAGCAAACTGGCTGGTGTACATTGAAAACAAATTCTGAGGGCTGTGCCAAATTTAGTGTCCTAGTTAAAGTCTACAGGGATTTGTAATCTTGTTTTTATTGACATCTTAAAATACTAAGAGTGGTCTCTTTTGTATCAGATGGGTAATGAGTGTGAGGAACCTGATACAAAATTAAGGCTTGTTTTCTCAAGCACAGTAGGCTTTGATTACTATCAGTAGTTTTCTTTTTTTCCTTGTCTGTGTCCTGTTTGCAGCTTTCCTTGGCTCTGTGAAAGGGCATTCAAAGTTCAGCTGATTGGGCAGAAAGGATAATTTTGAGGGAATGAAGCACTCAGGCTGCATGTGTAACTTGCCACTGGGTAGAAGATGGGAGGATGTAAAGGCTAGAGACATTCCAAGAATAATTTTGGTCTAGATCTGCAGTTCTTTTGGTGTCCCAGTGTCCTTATTTGTGTGTTAAACTGGGAATTTGTAAACTTGGGAGACCTGAAGACTTAACACTTCTATTGTCTTCCTGCCATAGAGGGAAGGTGTCTTTTTATTTAACAGTGGAGAAATTGCATTGTGTTTGGAAACAGATATAACATTTCCCTTCAAGTAAAATATGTCACCTTAACCTATTTATAAGACCCTCAGTTGATGTATCTGGCATCTTTGGTCAGTTATAACTGATGTAGTATTTATTGTTTACAGGTATTAGGCCCATCTTCACCCAATATTGTTTTAAATTTTTAGTAGCTGCTGCCTTCAGAACACAATTTAATTTTTCTTTGCTGCAGTATTTTATCTTGCAGTTCTGCAAATGAATGTGAATGTTCTAGTTAACTTTGGATATTAAAAGGAAAGTGGTGTGGACAGATTATTGATATAGCTATTTAAAACAAACAAAAAATAGCTGAGTAAATACTTAATTAATTTAGGGAACAAGAAAGTGTGTTCAGTGAAAAACACCAGAGCATTATAATAATGAGACTTATTGGAAATGAATAAAGGGAAGTTTTAGAAGGAAGTTGGATGTGGGAAGAAGGTTTCCAGCAAAGCTAAGCTGTGAAATAACCTGTGGGAAGCCCAAGGGAACTGTCTCTTGAGATGTTTAACATCAGAGTGTACAAAACAAAATGCAGCTAGTAGGAGTTTGTTCAGTGGCACTGACTAAATTGTAGCAGTTTTGAGCTATTCTGTTGAAAACATAAATAGCACAGTAGAGGCATGCAGGAACCAAGAAGAGTGAGTGTCTCATTATTAGCTAAATTGTAGAAAATTTGGCCTTTACCAGCTGCTGTTGTTGCAAGGCTATAAGGAAGCGGTGGGTTGTGGTTTATTGAAGCCATGTGGCGTTGCCGGCAAACCAGACTCAACTTTGAGAATTTCTGTCGTAATTTACTGCCAGATAACACGACATTCTGGCTGCTGACTTGGATGCTGGGTAGGAGCACTCCAAACCATAACACCCTAACTGGCACCTAGAGGAAACACCTGTCTCCCTTCTGCCTCCCCACCCCTTCCCTTGCCTTTTGTTGCGGGTTAGCCTTGATCACCCCAGTTCCTTTGGTGAGGTGACAGGCAGTGCAGGAGCTCCTGCACACGATGCCTTCTTTCTGCTGCTCCTGGTTTTTTGCTTATTTTCTCCTTGTGCTCCTTGTGTCTTACATGTCTTCTCCCACCCTGACATGGTGTTCCTCCCACTGGAATCCCTCTCCAGCCATGTTCTCAACATCCCCTTCCACATGTCTGTTCTGTCTCTCCAATTAGTATTGTTCCTCTTAATTAGTGCAGACTTGTTTCTACCAAGTGCTGTTGATATTCCTCAGTGTCACCTGATATACATGGTATACATGGAATAGTATATTAAATAAATTCATCAATTAAATAAATTAAACATTCCTATAACATGGAATAGCCTATTAAAAAAAACCAAACTCTTCACTTTTGTGATGTTTCTTTCATAGAATCCCATGCCAAAGTGCTTGTCTTAGTCATGACCACAAGTATTGACAGAGCAGACCAGTACAAGTTTTTATACAAGTGCAATGTGGTTACAAATAAACCTAAAAATATTTAAAGAAAAAAATAGGGCAGCAATATCCCTTCCCATAAAAACCTCAGGCATGGTCCTTATTCAGTGCAATTTGTTTTCCAGTAAAAATCCTGCTGCTGATTTCACTGATGGTAGTGCAGGAATGCTGAGCAGTCAGGCTGATGTGAAAAGTGCCCTTCGATTTTAAAAACAACATTTTTTTCCTCTGAAAAAATGCACCAGTGTCTGTATGTACAACCTGCCAATGTTTTGATAAGATTGGATATTCTTTTCTAGGAAGTGCAGGAGTTGGATGCCTCGAGCTGTGCCTGCAGCTGATGGAAGTCCAGCAGCCCATCTCTGGGGACTCCCATTGGGCTCAGATAAGGCTTAGCCTATAATAGATGACTTCTGCAATCAAGTATTTTAGGAATGGGAGAAATGCCTAAGATCTCTTCACAGATAGTCATAACAAAAACTGTTTTAGCTGTTTTTGGAAATGAAAATGGTGGAATGTCTTTGGTATTCATAAAAAATTGCATTGAATAA
>VZUA01006800.1:31378-42543 GCA_013401035.1 Horornis vulcanius
ATGTAGCATAATCATTATTACCTCATATATTTCCTTCTAAATTTAGCATTTATAGAAGATTAAAGTAACTGAATGTAGGGAATGGGCACAGTATTTCACTGGCACAGGTTGTAAAGGATGCAAAAAGGGGGAACTTTTAGAAGTGCAAAGATGCTGCTACTCTTGAGCCAATGAAGGACCCACCAGAATGAGATTTGAGACCGCTGAAGTTTATTTCCTCAAAGAAGCAAGTGTAGGTACATAATGCTTTGAGCTTCAGCAGTGAACAAGTGTATATTGCTGGAACAATACCATCTTAGTTAATTTATGTTGAAATACGCTTTGCATAGCACATGAATTTTAATGCAGATGAAGCTGCCAACATGCAAACCATGGATCGCTGTTAATTTATGGTGTAAGTGATCTGCAAAGGAAGTAACCTTCAAGCAGTACTTCAAAACAGGAGATATGTGTTTAGAGGAGAAAATCCTAGGTGTTTAGACATTTATCAAATGTAAATTAGAAGCAAGACATTCCCTTTCATTTGCCTTTTAGGCTGTTGGGAATTTTAAGGTAGCTTAGATTAATTTTTATCTTTCTATAAAAACGTGATTCTGAGAAGACATTTTTAACCTCAGTGTTCATTTAGGTACAATTAAAGTGACATCAAAAATCACTAGAAATGCTGATGTGCTCAATTAAGCAGATTATAGATTTTCTCAAAGGTTTTCTGATTCCATGCGGGGATAACTTTCAAGTTTGCATATAGGACACGCCTTTTCACTAAAAACACAGCAAAGCACATATTTTTAGCATTTGGCAGTGAAAACACAGTTCCATGTTTTTTGCTATGAATTTCTTGAAAATTTTTCATATTTGCAATAAAAACTTAACAGCAAAGTCTTCTTTTAAGCAGCAAAGTACTTTACGAAAAAAAGTGACCATTTTGAGATTTAGTTGAATTTGATAAAACTTTGATTTTATTTTATCTCATCTCTCACAGTGTGCATTGCTTGAGACTTTCTGGACAGGAGCTACATGTTCATGGCACGGTGCTGTGCAAATTGGCAGGAATATCCACAGAATCCACAAATAATAATTGCAAATAAAACCTACTCACAAAATCACATGTGGTCCAACCTTTTGCCAGCATTAAATTCTTTCTTGCAGCATGTTTCCTGATAATTATATTGTGGAATGTCACACTGGCTTATCCCATATGTTAATTAATTGCTTTGGCTTGCTTACGAATTTTAACAAAACTTCTGAAAGCTGTTTTTTAATCTGCTGTAGTCACTACCCCCATACTGTGCAGGGGTTGTTCAGTGAAAATTCCAAGTGGATGATTACAGTAGCAGAGCTCCAATTATTTTGAGAGTCAGACTCATCACAATTGTGAGTTTGTAAGTAAATTGTGAGATAGAAAGTAGGAAGTGAGCCATAGAATTTTATCTGTGAAAAACAACAGCTTTCTTAGCTTCTCCTTAATATTTCAGAATTTTTATCCATACAGTATTGAATTTGAAAATAACACTTTTGCTTTAATTTCTTTTGAAAAGCTGTAAGGTTAAAGCAGTATTCATAGGCAGGATTCCTCTGCAAATTACCTTGGAGATGTGATGCTGTTAAAAAACACTGTTGTTCATGTCCATGATACCCCATATTACCCTGAGAGCTTTATGTGCCATGTGTCAGACACTAAGGGGGAGGCAGACCTAATAGAACACCTCGTTAGTGTGTTTATTGCTGTAGAATTGGTTTCCCAGTGCAAATATACTCTTTTTTTTTGTATCTTGTAAAGCCATAGACTCCTACAACTCACTCCTGACAAATCACACAATTTAAAACTCTACCTATTTGGAAGATTTACTTTTTCCTAATATATCTGGATACTGTAATGATGCAAGTTATTGCTTGAGCAATCTGAGTTCTTGAGTATTGTACAGCAAGGCAACTCCATTTGTACTAGATCTCTTTGTGTTTGGGCACCTGTCAAGTGAATTCTTCCCTTCTCATACCTTACCTGTGCATGATCACTCTTAAAAATTTATTTCGCTTCACTTTTGGTTTTGAGTTTTATACCTTACTGATGTTTTTTGTGGATGTTCCCTCACAAATTTCTTTATCATTAAGGTTTCAAAATTATACAAATGACTGTTTTAAATTTTTTTTTAAATACCTCCTTCAAAATAAGTCTCCTGGATAATAGTAACAGTGTTTTCCTTATGGATTTAAATACTTAAAAATGTTGCAAGCTGAATGTACAGCATTTGTTGCTTCATGATTAACTCAGTGAGGCCGTGAAGGTCAGTGTTCTGCAAGAAACCTCTCCCACATTATATTTAAAATGTGATGTCGGATATGATGTTGAAATACTTTTCATTTAAAATGAAACTTGTGCAGTGATACAAGGTGATGCTATTGCACTTAGAAGAGAGCATGAGAAAATAATTGAGTAATAGTTTGGAAAAACCTCTTGCATAGGTACTGCTTTGCAGGCTTTTTCAGTATTAAACTTCTTAATACGTGTTACACTGGGTTTAGTAATATAGAAATATTGAATGTAACTGACTTATTCATTAGATGATTTGTGTGTACACAGTTATTCCCACAAATGTTTCATGATAACAAGCCTCAAAGTTCTTCACAGTGCCCTGGCCACTTCTGAAATCAAAACTGAGAAATAAAAATAAAGCATACCAAAAGATTGTGAATGTTACAATTCTTCGGGCAATTAAGCTTTGTAATATTTTTGGTCTTTTTGTTGTCAATTTTTCCCACTTATTTTTTTCCCCAATGTAAATTTTGTTGTCAGGCCTTGTCCAACTTGTAGCTGTGAAGTAATGAATTGATCTTCTGGAATTTGATGCTCTGTGGTGACTGGTGTACCAAGGTTGATTATAGCACTAAATATCTTCCATCCTCAGCTGAAGCTGCGAAGGACACAGGAGGCTTTACATTTCTTAAACTTAAGCCAAACCAGAAACAGGAAAATGCTGTGATTTGAGTCAGCAGGGAGCATACTTGGGATTTAAATACGAATGTAGGAAAAGAAAAAATCTGTTGAGTGTCTAATATAAGAAAGTCTTTCCCTGTGTTTGTATTGAACAAGTACATCAAAGTGCTGTTTAAAGATTACTGATTTAAACAGCAGCAGTGGGTAGGGGACTGTAAGCTTGTTAAGTCTTAGACTTTTCAATTTATTCCAACTACCACTGTTACTTAAGGAGGCTAATTACAACACATGCTGTAATGGTCAAAACCATAGATCTGCATATTTAATGTTCTGAAGTGACAGATGTTTATGCATTTGACATAATTTTTTTTAAAGTTTTCTTGAGACATTCATGAAAGCCTGTGTTAGCCAGCGTGGTGGATTTAAAGATGTAAGATCCCTTCATCCCTTATAACATAACAAAAAAAAAATCACTTTCAATCAGGTCTAATAAATGAAGTCTTGCCTTTGACCTTAGACACCTTCTCACCAGAAGGTAGAAGTAGTCCAGACTGAAAGATGGGAAGATGACTTTGGGCTGGTGCTGCAGATCACCAGCAGTGAGGTCCATGCTTAGAGATCCTAAGTTCCAGGCAAACCTTGGAATCCAGCATTTACTTTGTTCCAGTGAGACATCTTTGAGGAACCTCCTTGTAGGATGACTCAGGCACCTTACTGTGGTTGGGGTTTGTAGTGGTTTGCAGCTCCCAGACCTGGAGACAAGGTCTTCAGCCCTTTCTCGTAGTGCTGTAACTCCAGAGCTGCTTGGCAGTGACAGTCAGAGCCCTGAGCTGCTGTTGGGATCCCATGTGGCTGCAGCTGGGAGCTCTTCTCTTCATGGCAAGGCACAGACCAGGTGTAGTGTTTGTTAATTCCTGGCTCATTCAGCAGCTGATGTTACCGATTCAGATTTTACTTTCGTGGGGCAGAAGAGTGTTAAGATTTTGTTTCTGCTAAGCGAGGCCTTTTTTTCATGACTTCAGTTAAAAGCATCCCTGTGACTCCTCTTCTGGATATCCAGGATGGTTCCAAGCTAATTATGTTAATCAGTTCTGTTCTCTCTGGATCCCCTAAATGAATATTACTTGAGGTATTAAAGGAAAACCGTCATCTTAGGGCAGGATATAGCTATATTATGTTAATACTGTTTACCATTTCCCATTGTTACCTGGTGAAGTATGCAGATAAAAACCATGGAGAAATGTAAATTTAAATAGACTGAGAATGGTTGGAGAAGATTCATTTTAAATAATTTAGGTGTAACAATATTAGATTGGCTTGGATGGGGATGGAAGGGAAAGATGCATCATTATAAAGAAAAAATTGAAGGTACAAGAAAATAACAGATTGATAGACATTAATTGATTTTGTCTGATCCTACCTAATAAAAAGAAAATCTCTAAGGTTCTTCTGCATAGGAAAACATACTAAATGGAAATACATTTATTTAAAATACCTTTAGGGGCTTGAGAGAGTTTGTGTGTGCCTGCACTGCCTTTCCTTCAATCCTTGCAGGGTAGATTTTAGTATTTACATCTGTGAGTATAGGGGCCTAGTTGATGCTATCTTGTTAATGGAGAGGGAGGTCTCCAGGAACTCCTGCATGTCCAGTGAGTTACTGAGCAGCCCCGGGCAATTCCTTTGGCTTCTGTGCTGTTTGCCAGGTTCTCAGCAGCATCTTGGGGAATAGAAACACGGGGCTGCCTTAATGTGCTGCTGTGGAATGTCACTGTAGCTCTGTGGTATTAGTGCAGAGCTGTGCAGCTCAGAAAAATAATGAGCAATCTGAGTATAAATTTGATGTTGGATTAATTTAGTGTCTGCTTCCCAGGACATCAGGGCTGCCTTTTCCTACTCAGGAGGTTCAGCCCTGCCTTTTCTTTGTACATCGATGATAACTCGCAAAATTAGCAGAGAGCAATTCCTTAATAAATTACCAAAACTCATTCTCCCTTGATGAAAAATAAGATTTGCTTAATCTTTCATGTGATCAGCTTCCATGCCAGTGTGAAGATAAGCTGTCAAGTGGTACCAGCTCAGCAGAGGAGCTGCTGTGGCCGGTGTGAGTCCGCGGGGATGCGGAGCTGTCAGATCCTTGCCTTGCACGCTGCAGGCAGCACTGGAGGAAAAAAAGAGTTTGTTGTGTGCACAGCCAGCTGCTGGTGTGACCTCGCAGGGCTGCAAAGAATGAGGCTGCTGTGGGAGGCTGGTGGAGGATAGGCAGGGCCTGCAACTGCCACTGGAGAATTGGAGATTTTAAGTGATGTGAGAAGGCCTAGCAGTCTTTGTGCATCAAACCGAACAACAGCCACCCCAAGCAGATTGTATTAAATTGAATTTTTTCTCCCCCTTCGCTTTTTCTTTCCACTTCAACTAAGCTGAATTTCTAGGCGTACAAAGAGCCTGCTTTCAGATGATTTTGTTACATGAGAGCATGCACAGTACTATAATTTTGTTAACATTTACAAATAGCACTGACTAGAGGTTGTTTCTAGTGCATTAGATGTTGATCAAGAGTTTTTTTGACTGTTGTTATTGTTCAGCAAGAAAACTTTCAGATATTTATTAAGTGCTTCTAAAAGAACGAATTATGCTTTTTGCAATGCTGCTCAAAAGCAACAGTCTTGGTTTTAAAATTAGTTTCTGAGTTGTGGACTGTAACTTTGACTTTTGTGTGGTCTGTGTGAAGGTGTTGATGGGAGCAAGTTTTTCCATTAGATGAAGTGGTCCAAATGTATTTTTTTATTCTGTATTTCTTTATTCAAATATAACTTCTGAATCGGAAGCAGCACCTTATAAATGAAAGGAGGTTGAATACAATTCAATTGTTTGACATCAGAGTGTTCTTACACTGACTGCAGCTTTAACTTCTGTAGCCTTCCCCAAGGTCACCCTTGCACAGTGCATACAGGTCTAAAGTACTGGGGTTTAATAGCTTCTCTGTAGAAAACTGTTATGATGTGGGTATGAGGGTTTTTTTTCATAATATCAAGACACACTAGGATTTTTTAGAAGTATTTTACTTGTTTCCTTTGTTTTAGTCCCTTTTGAACATGGTTTTGTTGGGTGTGTTATTTATCTGACCTCTAGAGCAGAAGAGAGTTGCTTTTTACAGTTGAGCTGCTGTGTTTTCAGAAGCTGCAGGGGAAGGCAGGCTCACTTGGCATCAAGGTGGTCCAGTTACTTTTGAGAGGAAAAGCAGAAATTTCTTTGCTAAGAAAAACAGAAGTCAGAGGCCTCAGAATGAAAAATAGTAATGGAAAGCCTGAAGATGTATCAGGTTAAAGGGATGTATCAGGTCAAAGGTTGCTTTTAAAGCTTTCAATTCCTAAACTGCCTTTTTAGGCTTGGGGTAAAAAGTGAAAAGACTTTAATTTTTAGTAATAATTGCATACCTAGTAACCAAACTTCTTTTCCTGCTGCTTTCTGCTCGTTACTTAGAGTGAGATTTGTAGTTCTGAGAACATGTGAGTTAACTCTCCCAAGTCAAGCAAAGTCTCAGTGCTTTTCCTTGAGCACAGTAGTAAAGGAGGAAGCTTTTTGTTTGTTTTTGGTTTTTTTGGTTTATTTTTTTGGTTGGTAAATCAGCTAACAATAGTATGGTTAAAGAAAACAAAACAAAAATCATTTAGGTTTCAAATGTAGTACAGCTCAGAGTGCTTTTACAGAAGAAAAAAGTTTTCTTAAGCTATGCAATGTTTTTAAGTTATGCAGCTACTTTGATTTTAAATCCCAGTTCTGTACTTAAAATATTAGTTCTTCTTTACAGTTCAGAATTCTTGTTCACTTGTTACTACAAATTGCTGCTGTAAGTGCTGACTTGTGAAAACCTATACAGAAATGATTTTGTGCCAAGATCAACCAAGACTAATATGAACTTTGTCTTTGTTTTCAGTCCAGAAGAGCTTCCTGTCCATGATGCAGTGATAGAAAAGGTAAGTCCACTGTCCTCCAGGTTTTTTACGAGTAAGTAAACATTTACAGATTTACAGCTTTTAAAAACATAAATCATTGTTGAGGAAGCATTTTAGTGATTTGCATTTGCAAAGAAGCACATTCTAAGTCCCCTAAGAACTGTCATCCTTGAGGCCACGTTAACTCCCCACAGATCTCTTGGGGCCCACTCATTCTTATATTTGCTCCTGTCAATGAGAGTGGATATTCCTGGCCCATTGTGTGGCCTAGTGAAGGAAATGGAGCTCCTTAGGAGCTCACACCCTCCTCTGCCCTGAAAGAGTGAAAGCTGTGGTCCTGTTCCAGGAGCTGCCACCAGCTGTGGGGGGGATGGATGATGTGAGTGAGGTGGTGGCCCTGACACCGACGTGTGCTCTGCTGTCCTGAGGAGCATGGGGTGCTTTGCTGCTTTGGGAAATGGTGACAAATATCCTGCTGCCACTATGGCATGCTGACCTCTCTTGTAATGATGAGCTGCTGAGCTGGGTGTGTTCCAGACATGCAGGTCCTATTGGCAGCTGCTGCGGGTCTTAGTCCAAAAATCCTTCTGCTGCTGAAGGATTCTGGAGAAGTAGTTCAACAACTGATGTGTTGGGAATGTGAAAAAACAATGGGGAACTGAATTTCTGCATGTCTGGGCCTAATTACTGGTAGTATTTTCCCTTGGTCAGTCAGGTCTGTTGTCATCTCCAAGACCAAATCAAAAAACTTGAGATAAGGTATTTAAAGCTGTAAATTTAAGTTAGCCCTCTTGGCTGCACAAATGAGTAGAATACATGGAAAAAGGATGGAATGACTTATTTCAAGGCAGCTCAGCTCCTTGAGTGTTAAGAGCAGCAGTGATTCTAAAAATTAATTATTTTGTGCTTCAGTTGTATACTGAAGATAGTAAGAGATGCTTACTGTAAAGGAGTAGAACTTGTCTCTTTTGTTTTGCCTTGGTTCATGTGTGGTTTTGCATATACAGCCTGAAATAGTTGCATTTTCCTTCCATGTTTCATTACATTTAATAACACAGTGAGTGTATGTGTAATTTCATTTCCATCAGAAGGACACAGCAGGGGGTGAGTCTCTGAGCAGAAATACTAGGCAGCTTGCAGCTACTGTGGTAGATGTGTTTTGAAGCTCTGATTCACTGTGGCTTTGTAGTTAGCCTTAAATTATTTGGGGGAAAGAGTGTCTCAGTTCTCTGTCCCAAACTGTGCTCTTGCTGTCTGAAAGTGTCAGCATAGAAACTGTATTTATGTAGTCAGAGTTAAATTGCAAGTCTAGTGTGTTTTTATAATCATTCAGTGATGCTCCTGCATTAGACTCCTGGTTACACTCCTGATGGTATCCTGACCTCTGCTGGTCTGAGCTTTATCTGGCTCTGGCAGCAGGGTTCCAATCTTTGCAGTTTTCAGGATAACATTCATAAGGATTACTGTGTTATGTTAATGTAGGCTAAGATTAAAAGCTTTCTGTACAATGTCTTTTGAAGTCACTTACTCGACTGAACTATTTATGCTTTCCTTTTGACTTGTGAATTTTAGAAAAATATTCCTAGCTCAAGTTTTCATTTCATTCGCAATTTCTGTAAAAGGTTGCTATCAATGTGATTTTGGAATCTGTTCCTCAGATACAAAAAACCCCTTAGGCTGGAATTTCTGTGTTTGTATTTGTGTGTATATTTTTGGTCATAACACCTTTACTCTGCATTAAGAGTGATAATTACTCATTTTGGTGCTTCATTACTTTGCTGCACATTTGATGCCTTAAATGCATCAAATCCTTGTCCTGCGTTAGGAACTACTTAACCTTGAGATGAATCATTCAGCACATCTCAGATAGAACAAGGGGAGGAAAGATTTTCTGGAGGAGGAAAGGAGACAGAGAACTGACCTCAGGAAATCTGGAGTCTCTGTCTGACTCTGATTTTGAAGTTCTGTGAATTTTTTGTAAGTAATTTTCAGTTAGGTTTTGTCATTGATTTACTTGATTATAAATTCTCTGGGGAGCAGTTCAGCAAGTTCTGGTTTTGTCTGACCTTCTGCTGAGGCATTGCTTTAAGCCTCAGCCCCTGGCACGCGTGCTCTGCAGGAAGGTGGAGTGCTGCACACGAGAGGGATGCTTGCCAACATCATGATTTTTGTGCTTTCGCTAGTGCATTGTTTCCTGCATTGTTGACATGAGAGTAAGAAACCAGCTCTGCTTCAATTAGGGATTCTGTTACTCCCAATGGCAAAAATACTTCAAAGTGTAAAATGTACTCAGAAGACAGATAAATGGATTTTTTTTTTCTTTTTTTTTTTTGGTGACAACTACATGGAACTGAAAGAGCAGCAGCAGCATCCCTCTGCTCTGCAATGAGCTGCTTCAGATCTGTCTGTGTTTTCAGTGTTATACCTGTTAGACATGAAAGTGAACATAATTCAGACAGGGAAAGAAATAGCTAAAAGTTTCCAACAACTGAACACAAAAATAATTGCTATTTTGACTACAGTAGCATCACTTGAGAATGGGTAAATTGACACAAAGACATAAAAGCTTGAACAAACATACAATTGAAGTGAGCTTCTGGCTCAAAGGACCACAAACCTTGAAAGCAGATCAAACGTACAAACAAAAAGACTGTGGAAGCAGATAGGGTTTTATTTTTCTTACCAATTACATGAACAACCTGTTGAGGGCAGAGACCTTTCCTGACTTCCTGTTATTCCTGCAGCCTAAACTATGCCTAAAGAACAGCTGCTTTAAGAGATGTTGAAAATGCTGATTCCTTAAAGGGGTTGCAAATGTGAAGGAGAATCAGAAACAATCTTGTGAAATCTTGGAAGCAATAGTTTTTTCTAGCCTTCCCCTCTAACATAAGTCTTAAGAAATGCCTTTTAAAAAGGAATTTAAAAGGCAAGTGTCTGAGATATTTCCCAATAGAATCAGAACCTGAGCAGGAATGTGGGCAGTTGATTGCAACGTGAGTAGTTAGATAAGGTTGAAAGAGTAGAGGCATTTCTTTTCCCCATAACATTTTTATACTTGCGTCAGGCTTGCAGAATTTGAATTGAAACAAAAACAACTTGGAAACCCAAACCAACTTATTTCCAGGACATTTTGTGGACCTATCATAGTTGGGGTGGATGTAAGCTTCATCAAGTTATACCTCTGCTAATGCAAGGCTTTGGGCTCCTGGATTAAAGAAGTTCAGGAAGTTCAGAAAGAAGCCAATTTTATTGCATTGATAGCCAAGAAAGGGTGCCCCAATTCTGATGGGTGAAAGCTAGAAGTAAAATTAGGATTCTGTTGGGATAATAAGTAATAATTTTCTTTTATATTTTCCTGCAACATTTTGGATGCAATTGACTTTATAAATACTTAATGAAAGTATTAATAACTTTGCAGTATCCTGCAGAGCCTTAAAATGAAGCTTTTTCCTTGTTACCAGATTGAATCACTAACCATAGGAGTATCTTTCCTGTCTTTATGAATCCCTGGATTTGAGGTTGGAGGTAGAGGGGCTGTCATTTACAATAAAACTAAATTTTTGTTTATATTCTGCTGTGAAGAGAAAGCAGTGGCCACACACATACATTTTTCTGCTTTAACCTTTCCATTCTGAAGCTTTATGAGAGAGTTTAAATAGTCCCATTAAAAACATGTAAAAACACAAAGCTAACCGTTAACTTTGTACTATTATCAAAGTCACTTTGCAAAATGTGAAACTTAGCTGTAAAAGTAAGTGCTAGAAGTCTTATCGTTGGAGCTAACAAAATACAGATTTTCAGCCTCATAGTGCCAAAGTGCCTTGAAATTCCATGGGCTAAGATGACTGATTCCAAGTGCTTCTTTGGTTCCCAAATTCAAGAAGTTGATGGCACCTCCAGCATTTTTTTCATAGACAGAAGAGCAGTCTCTAAGGTAGTAAGGCTGTACTTGCTAGACTACTTAATATAACTGTTTAAGATGGGGTTTGTTTTGGTTTGGATTCTCATTCTGTCACCTTCTCACGGAAATATTCTTGTCAGTAATAAAATTTAAGCTTATAGATCTTCAGAAGAAATCCTTGATGTTAAGTTACAGGGTAATTCAGGTAAAAATGTGCCATGCCAAGGAGGAGAATTATGGCAAGGATTTCTAGCTTTTAATGTCCAAAAATTAAAGCTTATTCCCACTTCTGCTCCTGCACTGTCACTCTTGCATGCATTTGTTTTTGTTCCTTTTTAACTCTGCGTTTTAAGAAGCAATGGTTTGGATGATCACT
>VZUA01006804.1:53378-65048 GCA_013401035.1 Horornis vulcanius
TTCTGAGGGCAATTTTGTAAGCTTATTTAAGAAGGGAAATTAGTCCATTCAAGATGCCCACTCAGCCTTTTCTCACAAATAAAATAAAGCATCCAATCACATTTTGACAGTAGGAAACATATGTGTGTTGCAAGCTGGTCTGGCTGAAACAGAGTTAATTTTTTAGCTATTCCCCTGTCTTTCAGATGTTCTGATACACTTACCACAGTGAAAATACTGAAGACCACCCTTTTATGATAATCCAAGAGAGCAAGCCGCCACTTTATCTGGTCCTGTGTGCTCTCACCCCATTTCCCTGACCTTGAAAGTTGCTTTGCAATTTTTTTTTGCAAAGAATCCAAAAGCCAGCAAAAATGTGGGCTGCCTTGGTAAAGACCCTGCAGTGTGTGGAGGTGTGTGTGCTTGCACAGAGAATATCCTGAGCAGGCAGTTTTTATGTCCTTCTGGCTCTGCTTGTGCTCTGACAGCATTGATGGCGTAAATGCAGTAAATAAGTCTGAACAAAGGTCTTTGTGCATGACTTTTCTACAACAGGGACCCTTCTGACCATCATTTTCTGCAGAGGGCAAACCAACATGGACAGGACTGCTATAGAGTAGGATCTTTGGTGCAAAGGCCAGGTGGACATGAAAGCAAAAGCTATGGGGATAAAGGGAAAAACAAATCTCCATGACAATACCAGGTAAGACAAGAAGGAAGTGTTTTAAAAGAATTTCAATATCATATGTCCTGTTTAGCCCTTGGAGAACAGTCTCCCAATATCAGGGATAACAAGGCATTGGAAGGGAGCTTTCTGAGGCAGCTCAAGTCTGGCTGATCTTGCCTCGATATTTGAGGTTCTTCCTGAAGCTGCTCCCATCTTTATTTCATATCATTTTATGAGCTATTGTAGAATGCAGATAGCTTTTCCTGGTATTAAACTAGCCTGAACAGTGATGTTGTCCTGTGTTTCAGGCCTTGTGCCATACAATTAGAATTTTTATTTTTTCTACCTCAGAGCATCTGGGAATTTCCCAGGCTGTTTGTTCCATGTGCAAATAATGCACATAACTTCCCAGGGAATTCCTGGCTTGGCAGGTAGTCATGTATTAGCCAACAAGCAAATGTCCACAGAAAATATAGCTAAGGTCCATGTCACCTTTGTATGGCCAAATAGCTCATACAAGCTATTCAGCTAATTAGGGAAACAATGACAGCTCTATAGCACACTCTGGCAAAGCCACGGGTGTGTAATCTCTCTAGCTTCCTTTGGAAGAGAAGCTGAGCTAGCCCAGTGCTTTCCAAGTTACTTTGTGTTGTGACATGTGTTCAGACCAGGCATTTGCCACAATAGAAGGAGACGTTTTGTTCTCACTTTCCTTAGCTTGCTTTTCCTCCTGTGAACCCCTCAAGAATAATGCTGCCAGTTGACCCTAGATGCTGCCATGAGAGACACCTAGTTCAGATTACATTTATGAGCTAATCAGAGATACCAGGATGCAGAAGGAGAAGAAACGGACTGGCAGTTTCCATGGCAATTCCCTAGTCTATTAAAAATAATCAATATAACTATAGTAACAAATTGCGACTTGTTAGCACAGAGCAGGGAAGCAGGGAGCAGGTTCATGCTGTCCACAATCTATCAACATGTTGTTCTTGTGATACTGAAATGGAAACAGCAAAACAGAAAACTGCATTTGACCTGATTTTTAATTTTTAAATTGTTTCTTCATCCAGAAACATTCCTGACATGAGCAGGAATTGCTTGTTATCAGCATCTCTGAAAAAAAGTTCCTAGCAAGCATGTGCGTGAACAGAGTATTAGGACATGGGCCATGGCAAAGACAAAGCCTGGTCGTACCGAGTTTACAGTCTGTCTCAGTCACTACATCTCCATTTCTAATGAGATGCCAGAGCTCAGACAATTTTCCAAGAACACTTACATCAGTAAGGAAAGACCTATAAAACCAGATTAATATCTCAGGAAGTTTGTTTTATGACATTATGACCTTGGTAGTTATGAAGTAAACAAAGCTGTTTTCACATCTGTAAACAGAGATTTTCAAGAGCTAAATATGCTGAGAATTTTTGCTCTTAGTATTCATACTATTTTTTTCTTGTTCCGTAGAGCTTGCTAGATCTATGCTCCATTTTAATGTTGTTAAGTGATTTTCATTACATCTTCATGGAACAAATGCCATTTTTTCCTGCTGGATATCCAAATGAGCCTGCTGCTTGGGTTGTCCAATCTTTACAGAATTTTACTTTCCTGCTGCCTTTAAAGGAGTCACTGCTGTGGGCAAATTCCTCCCCATGCAGCACCACAAGCAGGTTTTTACCACCCCTCTAGTATGTTTGCAGGGCTACCACAACCTCGCTGGATACTGGCATAGATACCTCTTTGAACATGACATCAAAATGTGGCTTTTCAATGTCACATGCAGTAAACAAGATATTTAAAATACTGTGAGAGAGGATTTAGTTGCTGTATTTGCTAATGGTTTTTAAAGCTTTCAACACATTCTAGAACAGAGAAATTCCTTAGGAGAAGAGCTCCAATGCATGGTGTCAGCCTGTGCCATCTGCTGAATTCATCCAGCAGCAACCTCTGCTCTGGGGTGCTAAAACACAGCAGCTTTTGTTAGAGATGTGCATCCCCATGGGCAGTAGCAGAAAGGCACTGGCACAGCTGGCAGTGGCTTTCCATACAGATGGCAGTATCAGACAGGGAAGGGCTTGTCCAGCCTGTGATCAGCCACACTCACCGCCTGTCCTTGGTAAACATTTCAGGGCAGACATCCTCCCAGAGATGGGGTGGGGGCAGGGAGAGGGTGGGTTGCAGGGTATGGAGTGGAAGACACGTGGCACTGAGTGATGCCAGTGGCAGAGCCCCTGCAGTCCATCAGGCTGCCTTCCCTCTGCAGTGCAGCCATGGCTGTGCCCTCCCACCACCCACCTTCTCCCCTCTGGGCTTCAGCTGAGAGCCTCCAGGGACGGCAGCTGCAGGAATGAGCCAAAAAACCCCACCAAAAGTGTCACATGAATCTCTTTTTTATGTGCAGCCTTCCCTTCCCTGTGTGAGGAATGGGACAAGCTGTGAACTGAAAAGCTGGGATTCAAACACTCAGTTTAAGGAGCATATAAGAGATTAAAAGCAGCGTTACGTCATCAGGTGAGGCTCATGCCAGCAACACACCTAATAGGAAAACCTCCCCCGGTGTCAGCCTTGCTCTCACGGCACTGCTTGCATGCGATAAAGTCTCTGCTCCGTGAATTTGGCAGTATTGGTGGACACAGAGTTGGCTGCTTTAGGGGCTGAATTCCCTTGCCTTGGTTCAGCCTGTGAGGCAGAAGAAGCCAAGCCAGCTGGCCCGTGCCTGGCAGGGACCTCTGGTCACTCAGGCAGGGTGGGGAGACATTGCTCCCATCCCAGGAGGGAGTCTCCTCCTGCCCTCAGCTCCCACTCTAGGAGTGCAGCCCATCCAGCAGCACTGCAGTAGCAGGCTGGCTAAATCCACTGGAGAAACCTCACCTTGGTTCCCTACCTGCTACCCAGTGATGTACAGCACAGGCATGTATGTACAGCATCCAAGCACTACTCCATCCATCAGCAGGCAGTACTGCAAACACAGCTTGGTTAATTCCTTATCACACTCACTACACTTATCCTCCCCAGCGACAGTTTATAAACAAAAAATACTAGAGTGATTCTTTAAAAATAGTTCTGCGGTAAGAGCATGTGGTTGTAATTACTGACTTTATGGACAAGTCCATTCTTTTTCTTTCCTTCCATCTCTGTGTAATAGGAAATGTGCCAGTTTTCAAGAATTCTGCTTCATTACTATTGGAAGGAAGTTTCCAAAATTCAGAGTTTGTTTAACATAGGTTCCTGATTTCATCCTAAGAGTCACCCTCAAAAGCTGGGCTGGAACAGATCTGCATGAACTGAAGTTTCTAAAAGTCCTGGGCAGTTCCTTGCTTCACTTTATCTATCTCTGTTACACTAATGTGCTGTGTGTTTTGTTTCCCTTTTTCTTTTTCTGATTCTTCTTATGCAAAGCCCAGCATCCCTTCACCTTCTCCCCATTACCTTTTCTCTTTTTCCCACAACTTTCCTGTTAGTCCTCACACTGTGTCCACTGCTGATCTGCTCCTCAGGTACCTCTGTCATCCTGGACAATTCCTTTCCTTTCTCAGCACCCCTTTTGGGTGTTTGAAATCATCTTCTCTCTTTATTTCCCCTCTTTTGTCATCCTTTCCATGGTTTCCCATCTTTTCCCTTTCCTATCCTCTTCTTTACCGTGTCCTCCAGCTCTCCATCCCTCTGCTCAGCTGCCCTCCAGCATCCCACTTTTTTCCCTTTTATCTTCCTGGGGCCTTTCCTTGTGGAGGTCCCCCTCTCACTCCCCATTGCCTCCAGCACACCACTTTCAGCCTTCACGTGTGCTTTCTTTGGTTGCTTCCAGAGCTGGGGTCCCCATCCAACAGTGCTCCATCACTCTCCCCCTGTATTAGTTCATGCTTTGATGGGGCTGGCACCAATGTGGCACAGGATGTGAGATCTGAGTGCCTTCCTGGGGGGCTGCTGCTGTGCTGGAGTGTTGGCACTTGCTTTCCATCCTGACACAGGGAATTGTTGTAAGAACCAACAGACATAAGGCAGCACAGGCTCCGGTCTACTGGGAGACGTTTGTTTGTGATGGAAGTAATCCTGGTGGATTAAGGGAAGCTGCCTCTTCCAAAAGACACACAACATTTCAATATTAGATGGGGAGAAGTGGCCAAAGTAACATGACCCATAAAATACCTTTGAACTTTCAAGGTTTTGGCACAGTGGCAGTGGGCACAATGCTGCATTCAGCCACCAAACCAGTCCCTCTTTCATGGCTAAAACCCCTCCTGCTACTGCTGCTAGGGGTAACCACAGAGCCCTGCCTCCTACCAGAGAATTTCAGAGTGCAATGCAAATAATTAATGAATTATCAGAACACTGAGGACAGATACATGTTTTCATTGTTCTGTCACACAGAAGGACTCCAATCAGGCATAGTATGTATTTCCAGTGCCATTCACTATCTTCATGCCCACATCACCTTTTTACAAGAAAGATAGTCTAGCAGGTTGGCGTGAGGTTTGATAATCTAGGAGAGGGGAATGCTTGGCAGCCATAGGAGAACACAGAAAATTAAAATGCATTTTTTGTAGCAGTGTTTTTGGTTTAGAAATTTGAGGATTACTTTTTTAAATTTTTTATTATTGGAGTCATGAAGACTGACAAAACCTGAAAATGTCTGTATTTAGTATATTTATTTCTACGTTCCAGAATTCAACTTTTTTTTAGGGGAAATCTGATCTGATACCATGCAAAGTTTGCATCTGCCACCTTTGGTAAAACCACACTGTCACATGGCTGTCACATATGTAGAGACGTGCACACTGCCAGAGTGCTCCACTCAGATAATGCAGTCAGTGCACCCCATGAAGTTAATTCCTAGTATTTGCAGGGCCAGAACTAATCATTAGTTCATACATTTATGTCTCTCTAGAAAAGAGAGAAAATATGAATGTAAATGGAAAATATTGGAAGAGTAATTGTACATGCTTCTAAATCTCCAATATTATTCTCTTTATTGACATAATCTACTATCAAAAACTATTGGCTCAAGCTGGTTTGAATTTCTGGGAAGTTCTCTGGTCTCTGACTGACCATTACTGGCAATCTCAAATCTGTGCATGTACTGACATTCCAAGTGTGAACACAGGTTTGCTGCAGTTCAAAACAGCTTCAGGAAATGGGGCAACCAGTCAAGGCCAAGGCAGTAGCCCAAATGAATGGGCATGCAGGGAGAGGAGTATGAAGGGCTGCACATGGAAACAGTGAAGGGAGCAATAAGAAATAACACATCCTTGGTAGACAAAAACACAGTGGAGAGAAGAAAATTGTAGTGTAATAAGAAGATGATTAGGCATGTACAAATGAAAAAGAAAACCAGAATATCAAAGCTTGAAGAGCAGAAAAAATATACAAATATGAATACAAGTACTAACCACAGGGATACTCAGAGCAGACATGAGGTACTTATCATGAACATGCTTGTTGTGCTAGAAAGAATTGCTGCCTTTTATATGAGAGGGAGAGAGGGCTGCTCCCCCCTCCCACCACAAGGTGCTTATGCAGGGATTAGCCATCAGGAAATCAGCCTCTGGAAGATCTATCTTTGAGAGTGCATGAGTCGTGGCAGTTTTGACCATCTATTACAAGACTGTATGAGAAGCATGACTGCAGTACAGAGATGAGGTGAGCACTTCTCCTGACTCCACAGGAGCAGACACCAGCTGCCATTAACAAAACCTCATGAATACAAGAGGAGCAACCAGTGAAGACTGCACAGCCTTTTGTGGTGCTGAAGTCTGCCGAGTCACAAGCTTTGGACGAGCATATGAGCGAAAGACAAATGTATGTTGACAGCTAAAACCAAAGAAAAAGGATGATGGGTTTTCTTGGGAGGCACAGATACTGGGCAAAGAGCTTGCTGGTGTGGCAGGCCACAAGACTAATGCTTATTTCTATTTCAGTCGAATAGAATAGTCCAGAAAAACAGTCTCCTTGAAACAAACCCTTGAATGCTGGTCTAAGTCTGACCCATATGAACCAGTCTGAGATTTCATGTGCACAGATCTAATTTCACACAGTCACCAAAAGGGACAAGACTGGCCCTGCTGCACATGTCCAAAGCCTCCCTTGCACTGTCACCAGCAGAAGCAGAGACCCGTGGCAAACGGAGTCAGGGAGTGTCTCAGGCTGAGCATGAGTCATTATTTTTCCTTTGGATTGGTTTTCAGCTGCACCTTTCCCTGGATCCTGCCTGCTAAGCAGAGACATAAGCATTAGCCCTAGGAATGTGTGGCTGGGAGTAAAGTCCCCTTTGGCAGCAGCACAAGCTGCAGTCTGAGTCAGCAGCACCATCTGATACCGGTGGCATCACGGGGCAACGTGAGTCCAAGGCGCCTTGGGACGTGTGTGCCTGGGCTGAGCATATGCCTCTGTTTGTGTGACCATGCCCATGGGTGAGCCCTTTCTCACAGACATGGCAGAGCTCTCCTCACAAGCATGGAAACTGGCATACTTGTGACTTTTGTCCTGACTTGGCAAAGTTTCCCTATCTTGCTGCCATTAGTGCATTTTTTCCTTTCAGTGGTCCGGCCCTGGAGACCACCCTGAGCTTTCATGGGATATGTTTGGCAGCTACAATGTTTTGCATGCCAGCTGGATTATAATTTATACATCAGCAGCCATGCCTGGAGCAGCGCCTGATCTTTTGGCTTCCTTTTGTGGTGATCTCCTCTTTCGTTCAACGCCTGTGTGCTCTGATGTCCATCAGCCTGTCGTGTGCCAGGGAAGCAGCAGCACGACAGAAATCCCCCAAGGATTTTTGTTTTCCCTTTCCACATGAATTCAGGCACAAGAAGGCTCTTGAGGAGTAGTTTATGAACAGTTCAGCACTTGTTGGACAATGTCCTCCATGTCAAGCAGGGGCCAACACTGGCACAGAACCACATGTTCTCCTGAGGCCCACAGGAATCTGATATGAGGTAATCCATCATGATCTACCCATTCCTTCAGCCCTTCCTGAACTTTACCCTGTGCATTGGGAACAATATGCATTCTTTCCTCTAGATATGTAATTTTTTTACTTAGAGTCTGGAGACACCTGAGACACTTCAACAACTAGAAGCTGACCACTGTCACTAAAATCATGGGATGAAAGTTTTACAGGGAAGAGGCAGAAGCACAGTTGCACTGCTCCATGGTCTGTTCACAGGCACCACTGCAGGGAACTGAGGCAGACATCACTGAAAATTGCACCTGCCTTTGCCACATTGTACCCAAAGCAGAAAGTGTGAAACACCTTGAAGTAGACATAAATTCTGTTTCAACTTGACTGGTGTTTTTACTGCCCATTTTGCTCAAAATGACAGCCAGGCCTAAAATATCCCAGTTAATATATCATAGAAATAGAATTTCCTGTTGTGTCATACCATGAAGGACAAATGAAGGATCTAGTCTTGTTAAAAACATTTAGTACCTTCAGAAGATTCTCAAACAACCTTCAGTGGCTATTTATAGGTTTATTTAAGGTGCACCTTGCTTTGTGGTGCTCTGAGGTCTGGGTTCTGCTCTAGCAGAAGAATGCACAATCTGGAGCAAGCTGTATTTGCTCACAGCTAGTAAACAGCAGCATTTATTGTAGGTCTTCTTCCACTGCTGTTTGCTACTCACCTTTAAATACTACTCACTTTCTCTGCCAGAAAATTACACAATTAGTACCAGCAATCACTGCTAGCGCTCCCAGTAAGTTGCACTTCTAAAACAATTTCCACTGAAATAGAGACCCTTCCAGGGTGAATTCCTCCAACACACCGTGGATGTGCTCAGCTGCAAGCAGGGGAAAAAAAAGGACTATATTGGAGTATAGGAATTCGTAAGGATTGTCATGTTTCCAGTAACATGCTGCTTTTTTTCCCCCTGCTTTTTCAGTTGAATGTTCCCTTTGCTATCACCTTTTCCATCCTTTGGCTCCAGTTTAGTGAACTAGTTGGGCACATATTTAACTTCAAACAGTTAATCATGTGCTTATGTGCTTATGACCTGTTGGTATGCTGGCTTTTGATGCCTTAAGTTTTAGTTTTCATATTTTTAGATTCTGTGCTGCATAAGGATGTAATTCTGAGCCTCCTATTAAGTGCTAGTAAGCTCTTTTCACAGAGTAGGTAGACAAAACAAATCCTTTCCCTGCTGAGGACCAAGGACAACTTTCAGGCCCAAAAGCATCAACAATGGTGGACTGGAGGGAGGAACAAGAAGGATGGGACCTCACAGCCTGAAGCTGTAATTATACAATTAAACCCCAATATGCAAATGAACCAAAACTTATAAAAATGTAACATCTTGTGTCCAAGTTGTCATTTTCTGTTTATTCTTGGTCCACCCTGGGTGCAGCTTTGGTCAGGCTTCTGTCTTGCCCAAGGTGGATCCTGGAGGCCTTTCAATAAATACCTACTTTATTCTCTATTGTTTTTATTCTTTATTGTCCAGTCTCTGTTCCAGGTCGGCCTTCCAAGGCATCACTGTTAACTACCTGCTTCCTATCAGGAAGGAGGGCTTTGTATGACAGCAAACTCACCCTTGGGGCTGTGGGAGGTTGCTCCAAACCTTAGACAAAAGGGACTTGTTCAAGAACACTACAATTGCTATTTTTCCTGGGAACACATCATGCTGTCACAGCATCAGTCTTTGCCTATGTAAACCTCATTCTTGAGATGGCCACTTTCTGTGCCCCTGCAGAAAGCTGACTTTAAATCAGAGGCTTCCTGTGGTCCTGCACTATTACCACCCTGCAGCAACAGCTCTGAAGGCAGCAGCCTCAAAGTTGAACCCTCCATGGCACTCAAAGCAAGGGGTAGGAAGAGTGTTTTGCTAGCACAGTAGTTTTTCTGTAGTTGTGCATGCAGCTGCACTGCGTTAGCCTAAAGGTACTTTCCTGCTTACGTGCCTGCTAGCTTGCACCTCATTCAGTGACTTCAGTTTGAAGTGAATTGGGTCTGGCAGAGCACAAGCCTTGCTTTCCACTGCAAGCCTCTTTAATAAAGGTTCTCCTGGGACTGCAGATTCCTGGAGGGAGTGGAAGAAAAACTGCAGAGCTGGGCACAGAGCCACTTTTGCAGGGAGAAAATACTGACATAGTGCCATCTGCCCTGTAAAAGTTTTTGGCAGTGTAAACATACATACCACGTCTTCAACGTGTAGCACACCCCATAGAAAGAAAGCTAACAACCCTTGCTAAATTCCTTTTTCCTTGGATTTCACTCTACTTGCTTAGATTCTTACAGAAACACTTAATATTATATTTTCTGGCTGACTTTACCCCCTTGTCACTTTTGACAGGGACAAGTTAGGGGGCTAACTGGAATGCATGTTTAATGCTTTGTTCATGATTGTGCAATGAGGATGGAAAAGCTGTAACGACTGTTCCATGATGCAGGGCCTATAAATAGAGTGCATGGAAAAGGGTGCTCTCTAATGCATTATGTTCTAATCAATAACAACAAGCTGACTCCAATTATATTTTATTGTCTCTGAGAAAAGTATTTACATGGCATAACAGCTGTGAGTCACAGCAGTGGTTTAGTTAGGAGTCAGATTCACTTAGAAATATTTGAGGCTGATGGCTATTGTTTTCTGCACTCAGGCACTGTGCAATTGACTGCTCTTGCTGCAGTTAATATTTAATCCCTTCACTGAACTTGCACTACTTACCTGTAGGTGTGCTTCACAAGAGGACTCTCTAAGGCCATAGGAACAAAAAGGTTCATATCCTGGACAGGGGCAACCCCAACAAGCTTATGAATTCTTTCTATGGGGAAAGTGTAGAGGTACCAATACAGAAGATTCTTCAAGTAAATGAGGAAGAGAATAAAAGTGAAGAAGGCAAGATGACAGGTCAAAGTGACTTGTCCAAAGTTGCACAGCAGATAGATAGCAGAGAGGCCATTCTCCCTAAGCCCTGCATTGTTATGTCTGGCTGTAGACTTTGGGTTCTGTTTTTTGTTTTCTCCATGGTCTGAGCTTTTTTGCATTACTTTGTGGCTGTGGAAGACAAGCAACAGGTACATAAAGGACTAGTAGAGATACACAGGTCTTGTGGGTCACATGGCAATTAAGCAGCAAGAGATCTCATGGCCATATGAGCTTGAGGAAAACCTTCACAAATCAATCAGCAGACTTCTGATACTCAGAACATGAAGAAATAAAATCCAAATACTGTGTACTTAATGAGAACTGGACCAGGGAGAAGCACATACTTTCAACTTTCAGCCATTTTTCCTCTTCAGAAATGACAAACACTGAGAAAAGATGTTTTTTATCTGTTCCCTAACAGATATAGCACGATAACTAATGCTATAAAAAATATAAAAAATCAAAAACCCTTCAATTATATACTGCAATATGGGAAGTACAATGGTTATTATTCTAATTTGATGAATCTATTTTTCAAGTGACATTTACATCCCTGGTCTCTCCTGAGCGCTTAATGCCTTCTGACAGCCTGACAGTGAGGATGACTTCTTGAAAGGTGAAAAGCTGAGATGCAGAACACCTTTGGTGTTCCAGGAGAACATCCGCATCTATGTGGAGGTTGCCTACAGAAATAATATGAAATTACTTTTGTCTCAAAAAAGTGAAAATTTTAAGAAACTTGCTTGTATGCTAAAAAAAGTACAACCCAAAAAAGGCAGTATTTCATTAGAGAAGTGTAAGTTACAGTTTAAAATACGTCTGTTCNTGAGAATCAGTGAGAGTCATAGTAGAAGTCAAGACCAAAATATAAGGTAGCCCTAGAGATAAACCAGAGTCATTTATCTCTTGGACACAGCTATCCTTTGGTGAGAGGAAACACACTGCTCTCAGTGAGTTACAGACATCAGAAGCCAGGACCTGGAAATACCCATTAGTACATGATTGTCAAGCTGGATCCCAATATAGCTTTGCCTTTGAGAAAGGTGAGGTTGGCTTACTCTTGTCTGTGCTTCTTGGCTGTTGAGATTTGACTCTGACAGTGTCCTAGGAAGTTACAAATGTCTGTAGCCTGATTTCCAGAGAAACTGTGCATTGTAGGGATGTACATTCTG
>VZUA01006806.1:6260-17207 GCA_013401035.1 Horornis vulcanius
GGAGGCTGTGAAGCTGTGAAGAGGTGAGTGGAGTGAGTAGGGGACATAAGGAGAGGTGGTGTAGGAGATTTGGAAGTTTCCTAAAGTGGCTTCCCCCAGTAAATCTTTATTTGTTGCTGCAACAAGACAAGACCTACTGAATGCAAATCTGCTAAGGCAACCAGATTGAATAGCCAAGCCCATAGATTTTGGTCCATCCCTAGACCAGGATATTACATGGCAAATTGAGAAATATCTTTTTCACTCAAGCACATGGCCATCTTACTGTTAATTACCATGGGTCAAGATGTACATTAGTTACCTACTGGGACTTGCTTTTTAAACATCTTCTTTGACCACAGATCTTTGAACATCTTTGGTTGCCATTTCTTTTGAGATATTTTAACATAAATTTTAACATGAATTTTAACATGAATTTTCCATTTTCATTCAAGGTTGGAGTAAGTTTTGACACAACTCAAATTCCTATGGCTAATTTTAATAATAGGATTAAACAAGGAAGTGTTGTTCTACTTGAAAAGCTCCTTTCCATAAAAACCTAATTTATAGGATAATGTTGAAGAAAGAGACCAGGGTTATCTAAACACTCACTATCCTCTTTACTATGGTTATCAGCTGAGGACAAGTGTATGTTTATTAGAGAATTGTTAGTTGCTCTGGTACAGCTCACCTATCTGGACCTTTCTTCTTTCAGGATGACCACTGCCTGTTTATCCTGGCTTGAGAGGAGCACAGCTTACAAAGTCAGCTATTTCTATACCTGTAAGAGATAAACCACCCCTGCAATGCCTTGCCAGCCTGTCCCACACCCTTTACCTTCATCCCTCCTTCTTTCCCTCTCCTGGTAGAGACATAGCATTCTCTCACCATTGGCCCCGGCTCCTCTGGCACTCAGCCACCATTCTGCAGCAGGTCTGACTGGATCTGATGTCTGCCAGAGACTGTTCTTCAGCAGTCGGGCCCTGGAGGTAAGAGCAGTGACTGAGAAAGGCTTCTCCCAAGTAAAATATGACTTATTCATAGGGACAGAGCACTTGGGGAGAAAAATGTTAATGTGAGATGAGCTGATGTCTCACCCAAAAGATCTACAGGCCTACACTTCCTTGGACCCCACTTTCTGGATGGAAATACCTCTGAAGGACTCTTAGCTTCAGAGCAGAGATCTTCTTTATAACAAAGCAGTGCCTCTGTTTTGTGTGTTTGTGAGCTCCTTTTGCCAAGCTCGTCTGGTGAAGAAACAAATGGACACTGGAAACATTCCTGCGACTGCCCTGCTTCATGTACTGCATGCTGCACATCAGCAGAAGAGGAGTCCCTGCTTCTAAAATTGAACTCTCTTTCTTAACAACCTCATTTACCAGGACACTGAGCTGGCAAATCAGATGCACACGACTTGCCTGCCTGTGCTGTGTNTATAACAAGGCAGTGCCTCTGTTTTGTGTGTTTGTGAGCTCCTTTTGCCAAGCTCGTCTGGTGAAGAAACAAATGGACACTGGAAACATTCCTGCGACTGCCCTGCTTCATGTACTGCATGCTGCACATCAGCAGAAGAGGAGTCCCTGCTTCTAAAATTGAACTCTCTTTCTTAACAACCTCATTTACCAGGACACTGAGCTGGCAAATCAGATGCACACGACTTGCCTGCCTGTGCTGTGTCCAAGCTCTGCCTTCCTGCAACATAGGCTCTCCCCTTGAAGTTCACTGCAGGTAATTTCATCTCTAAGTGCTTGTAGGCATCTGGCTATCTACTTTTTTTGTTGCTTATTGCACTTGGGAATCTGGGAAAACTCTTAAAATTATTTGTTTCCTTGCTGCTTTGACAGACCATAACATCAGAAAGACACATGTAATATTAAAAAATATAGTGGAATGTCTCCCAATATATCTACAGTCGATTTTAAAACTGTTAAGAAATATCTTGGTTTGTCTTTCATTTAATTATTAAGTGGTAACAAATCAATTATTCTATAATTTGCACTCAAAGAGTAATCTGTAAGTATTCACAAATGCAGGCAAATCTTTTTAAGTAATGTGTGTGTGTATATAATAAACAGAACTGAAACTACTTAATTTTGTGTGGTATAAAATTCTGCACATTAAATATGAAGGTCACTTCCTACAGGTATAACCTAAGGAGTTATTTTTCTTAAAAGCAGTGTCTATGATCTTGGTTCAGGGGGTCAATAAAATATTTCAGAATACAGGCTATCTTTCTGAAGACAGAAAAAATTGGGTGGGACAAATATTTGTTGCATCCTGTATTACTCGTAGGGAGCAGTTGCTTTCCTTGTCTCATTGGAAATGATACAAACATGCATTATTACTTGTTCGTTGGCATACAGGCTAGAAATAAACTAATTATCTATTTAATATGTGCCCTTCCTTCTGCATCTCAGGTTTCAGCCCAGTGAGTTAAAGTCACTATCAGCTTTCAGGCTGAGTTAAATCTCTGCTCCCCAAATGTCAGTACGAGGTTTGCCATTACATTAATTGGGACCAGGATTTTACTCCATGAGTATTTTTTAAGGAAGATCTGAAATGCTGTGTTAAAAATTCTAATGAGAAATCTCAGCTTACAAGTACGTAAGGCATTCATTTCTATCTTTATGTAAAATGATTTGGTCAATGCCCAGAGGCAGTTAAATTAGGACTGGTTACAGGTTTTACTTGCTGCTAAAAATTCAGCAATTCACATTTAGAATAGAATTTGTTTTTACTAAGAGAGAAACAGACTCCAGATATTTAGCTTGTGACACAGGTGTGATTTATTTTAGACCATGCATCAGTCTAGAGTAGATGGCTTAAGCTCCAAAAATCAAAGGCTGTTGTCTTAGCAGCCCTTCTAAGTGTACTAGAGAGTTATACGTCAAGTTACACGTCGTTGCATAAGGTTTTTGTGCATAATGGCACAACATGCAGATGTTTCTTCTCACAAAACAGATGAATACATTAGCCAAGGATTTCTTAAAAAGCAGTGTGTTGCTTCAGTGACAGCTGACCAGAAGTGCTTTTCAGCTGAAGAAATTCAGTTGTCCCTTGACAAGAAGATTAGCAACCTCTTAATTCACCCAGCAACCTGCAGCTTACACCAAAAATACTATAGACTATGTGTACTATGTAATAATTCACAGTATTTCACAGATGCTATGTCCCTTACCACTAGGCTTTCAACTGGGGCAAAAAGAAAATACAAGCTCACTATGTAAAAATACATTCTTGCTATTTCTACATAAAATTTCAGCACAAAAGCAAGCTCAGACCATCTGAGTGGTGAAGGGAGTGTCCAGTGCAGCACCCAGGCTGTGCAAAATTGGCTTTAGGCTAACTTTATTTTCTCCTGGTTGTGGAACCCTGTTGGGGCTGGTGTATAGCAAAGAGTTTAAAGGCTAGTGTAGATGCCAGC
The DNA here is from genome assembly GCA_013401035.1 of Horornis vulcanius. NCBI lineage: Eukaryota > Metazoa > Chordata > Aves > Passeriformes > Scotocercidae > Horornis > Horornis vulcanius. The sequence continues at coordinate 9,664 of VZUA01006806.1, forward strand.
AGTCTCAAAAGGGCTATTTTGGTAGCCAGGATTATTGGGGCATAAAGGAACCACAAAGCCCTTCCTCAATGACTGCCTCATGCCAATAACACACAGCAAGGGAGTGACAGAAGATGCTTATAGCATAGGAGGTTTTCACTGTTCTTGGGGAATATCTTTGTGACAAATTCCTCTGGCATCCTGGATTCATGCAGGTCTGCCCCGGTTTACCAGTGCAGTGGTGTTACAGTTTCAGGGAGACAACTGAAGTGCTGAAGATTACTTTTTAAAGATATGATGCTGACAAATTAAATTCAAAGTCTTAGCAGGGCCCTTCCAAGTGGCAACTGTCCGGGGTTAGACAGTTATAGCTTTAACTTCTATAAATCTTTTCAGGAGCTTCTTGAGCTTCAAATACTTCCAACATTTCATCATCCCCGTTAAACAAGGAAAATTGTGGAATCCTTTTTTGGAGGCCAGAATAATTATATTCTCAGAAAAAAATAATTTAAAAAAGAAAAGTTGGAAAAAACTATATGTGTTGGAAAATAGACCATATGATAGAATTAATTAAGTGTCAGTAAATACTGGCAAAAATGTTAATACAATAGCTTTCTTAGATGCAGTCCTGGAAACTGATGTTGACACAAAAAGGCACAAAAAGAACTTTTAAGAGATCTGTTTAGGACTCTTCTTCGTAGCCAGGGAATAGCATAATGTCAGCTATAAAACCTCTGCCAAGCTGTGTACGTCTCACTGTAAAGTGTGCTCTTCTTTATTTGCACATCCCAAACAAAACCAACTGAAACAAAAGTTTTTGTTGCTGTACATCGAGTGCTTTTTCCTCCATCATGTTTGGTTGCTACTTCTATTCCTGTTAATTAGCATTCTGGGATATTTGGGAAGAAAAAATGGGGAAACAAGTGTCAAAGAAGTCCCTTCAGCAATAAAACTGATCACATTATTGCAGCCAGAAACTCACAAGACAATGTGAGCAGTGTGCTCATGCAGCTGGATACTTCCATGGATGGTTCAAATAAAGTATCAGTTGTTTAAAAACTCTCCACTGAACTAACACTTTACAATAAAGCCTCCAATGAAGGTATGCTTTCCTTTTTTTTAAATGCTGTGACTAAAGTTATTGAGATAAAATTTGGTGTCCACCCTCACATCTTTACCTAAAACAAAACAAAACAAAAGAAGTCAAACGGAACGTGTGGCAATGTTATATGGATTCAGAGAAAGAAGAGATTCAAACTGATGAAGATTCAAAAAGAAAATGAAAGGAAATATCAGTCTGGAAAGCAGAATAAATAAGATGCATTGTGTTTGGACCCAGTTGGACCTTGTTCCAGACTCTCAGAATACCCTCAGAGGCACTACACTGCTTCTCACTATTTTTTAAGCTGATGCATGACGTTGTTGTTCACACATTTCTAAAATAAATTAATTCATCTGACACAGAGTCCTCTCTGTTTGCTCCATGGATAAAAAGAAACAGATTTAGTGCCATTTATACCACAGAAATTGAATACTCATATAAATGTGCTACTGGATTTATATTGAGTTTTCAGAAAGTCACAAAAAAAGGAGGTCCAAAAGACTACTGGATGCAAGAGACTTTTCCTAAAACATGAATTGTTGAAAGTTCATCATTTCAGTCTGAGGAACATCTTTTGAATCCTGTACTTCCCAAGAAGAAGAATTTAAATGTTAAATTATAGTAGTCAGCTTTTGAGCTGAAACAACTTGGCACAAGGCTCAGCTGAAGCATTAGAAATTTTTTTTTTTTTTTTTTTTAATTTGCAGAAATTTTAAGGGCTTGGTGCACAGAAAAGGTAAAGTTGCTGGAAAACTGCACATCTCACAAGAGCATGGAGGGGAAATATGCTTCTGGATATGGATTAATGAGGAAAATTGAGACAAGGACCTCTCACTGAACATGCCATTGGATGTTGACACAGAGTCAGACAGTGTGGTCTGGATGGATCATGGTATGGCTGATAATGAGGCTGATAATGAGGCTGATAATGCCACACTCTTGCACACATACAAGTTAGTTAAATAGGCTTAGGCTTGCAGGCTAGAAGTGTGCAGGCTCCATGGGTTTGTCTACAGGAAGGCTGGGTGCACATGGCTGGCACCACAGGTGCTGCTGACAAGGTTCCTGCTGCTGCTGGAGCAAGGACTGCTCACCCTTAGCACGGCTCATCCAGTCTGTCACACGGCTATTTCTCTGCATGTTCTCATGCTGTGTGTGCAGGGAGGTGTGTCAGGGAAGGAAGATCATGCTGTGCCAAGGAGAGCTGCTGCTGGCCGTCTGGCACTGCTTTGCCCTTTTGCAGCAGTTGGACCCGCAGGCAGGACCAGGCTGTGCCCTTGGCATCAGGCAGTGCAGGGCCCCGAAACCTGCCTGGGCAGAGGGGCTGAGCTCTGCCACACCCATGCCCAGCACAACTGGCAAACCTCCAGTTTCACATCAGGCTCCTGGACCAGAACAGGACTTTGTAATGTATTCCAGTGGCTTTCAGAAAGTGGAGGCATCTCACGCCAGCAAATAGATAAAAGGTTATTGACTAAATAATATTTATTTAAAATATTTATGTATTTATACTTCTATTTTTAAAAAGGAGGTTTTTAATCCTAGGTAATTACATCCAAATTTAATTTAAAAACTTATATAAGTTATTTAAGATAACATACTTGAATATGTATGATTAATATCTCATTTTAAAAATACAATTTAAATTTGTAAATCCAGGAGTAATGGGATATGGCAATTGGCATCCCAAAGCCATAACCTAGTAATAACTTACTTGTGATTTTGAAAGAAGTCTGTTCCTAAAAATACTGACCACATTTTCATGTACATCTAAGAAGCTTAAGAGAAGAAAAAATAAAAAGGCATCCGTGACAGGACCCTGAAGTTGTATCAGGGGAGAAAGGTTCTTCACCCAGAGGGTAGCTGGGGGCGGGAACAGACTCGCCAGGGAAGTGGTCACAGCCTGACTGAACTCAAGAAGAGTTTGGACAACACTCTCAGGCACACAGCGTGACTCTTGGGGAAGGTCCTGTGTAGGGCCAGGAGTTGGACACAACGATCCCTGTGGGTCTCTTCCAACTCAGCTTATTCTGGGACTATAAGGTATTTTTATAATGTTCAACGTTTGCAAAAATGCCATGCTTGAAGACTACGTAAGGTTTTATACATGTTCTAGTACTTCCATAAGCCTCAGTGGCCACAGGAACAGCTTAGACGAGCTAAGTGTTTTTCTAGCATCAGTACTTCACCATCTGTTTCCTCCTGCAAACATCATTCTCAGCAGGAGCCAAGCAGTGTATGTAGCAAGCAATGAGAAATGGCAGAACTATAAAGTAGGATCACAGTATAAGAAAACATCTAGTTATAGGGTGGACTGTCACCAAGGGAAGCAAGTTTTGAGTTTTAGTGTAAGGAAAACCTCTACTTATAGGATGGACTGTCACCAAGGGAAGCAAGCTTTGTGTTTTAGTGTAATAAAACAAAATAATTGTATCACACTGAACCTTTCCTGCAGTTTTAATACCAGATGCTAAAATATGAGGTACATGATAATGTTTTTAAGACACAATTCTTGACATAAAATTAGACTGGAAAAATTTGTGATTAAATATAACAGAGCACTGCAGAGTCGGGAATTATTTTCAAGATCAGTAAACTTAAGAAGAAATAAGTCATGCCATTTTCACTCTTCTCCAGTTTCTATGGCTACTGAAAACCAAGCTTAGAAACTGAATGATGCATATGTCTAACTTGGCAAATGAATTCAAGTCTAAATATCAGTGTAATAGTGTAATTCTGAACATTATTCTAGCTTCCTGTATTTGAGTTTCCTTTAAGTGAGCTTGAGATGAGATAGAACATAATTACTTGTTAATTGCTTTTCAGAGAACAGACTGCAAGAGGAGACGTACAGCACCAGGAAAGGTTAACAGGCATGAGAATATTGGCTTGTATTCAAGCTGAACCTTCCACAGCACAATTAACGTATTTATGATCAGCTATTGAGGATCTACTCAGTTACCCAAACATCACTTCACATGAACTAAAGGTCCTGAATCTCTCTACCTGCCACTTGAAAACAGTGTAGGTATCCCACGGATACTTACATTTGTGTTATCAGCTCTGATGGTGGCTTAGACACTCCAGAGCTTCTCAAATAGCATCAGGCTCCCAAGTTAGGCAACTAAAATGTTCTTTCTGTGACTGAAATAGCCTTCAGGCTACTAGAACAACAGCTAAACAAATTCTGGGTTTATGCTCAGGCAGCAGATAATGAATTAAAGGAATTATGCTGGGACATGCAGATTGCATCAAGGATTTAGTAGGCAATGAATAGAAAAAATCATCTGGGAAGAAAACACAAGAAAAATGCTTTGGGAAATGATGCACTGAACACAAAAAGAGAGACATGGGTTTTGTGTTCTGATAAGATCAAGACAAGTGATGTAACCTGCTTGTCTCTTGATGTATCAGATCATACTGGTACAGCTTACATGCACTGGAATGGTTATCTGGCACATTACACTGGAAATGATTCAGTATTTAAGTAATGCAGCAGGCAAAGCTCCTTTTTCCTCATGGGCCTTGCACCTTGGCTCTCTGAGTATTCTTTTGTACAGAGGCTTTGTTCTTTTAAAGTACTATGCAAGCCACACTGAGACTTCATTAAACATGTGCAATTTTTATTTCATAGAAGCACATACAATTTCTGGACCCCTGAAGAAGCCACCTCAAAATATAATTAATTGCTTAAAAATTAAGGCAGTTTCTCTTTTTTCTCTTAGTAAACAAAGATGTGAGCTAGCCACATTTTCTCAGTTATTCTCTCTCCCTCTCTCAGAGCTGTTAATTCATCATGCTGGAGACACTTTGAAAGGCAAATAGGTTATCACATAAATTTTCATTTAGTATTCAAATTTACCTAAATGAGAAGGTCTGTCTGTATTAAATAACTTCTAAAAACACTTGAAGAAGTTAGTAAAATGAGTTCTCTTGAGGGCAGGAGGACCTAGAAAAGGCACATTTGAGCAGCTACAATCTGGATCAGCAAAGACTGCCAGTCAAAAATCACATGAAAGGAGCGTGGTAAGAAAGCAAGAGACGTCCTCTCAGAACTGCTAAAGAAATATAAATATCCTCAATCCTTCCAGCTTGTGCTTCTTACTCAGATGCAGACTCAGAGAACTTGGGAAGCAGCTGAACTGGTGCTAGTGGCTTCTTCCCTGCCTCAGGGGTAACAGAAAACTGAGATTGCAGTGGTTCTTCTGCAGTCACCACTGCAGTCACCTTGCTAAACAAGAACGGCATTTGATGAGGGATTGGTATTTTCCATTAAAAAACCCAAACACCTTTCCACCAATGAATAGTCTTGTTTGGGTACCTTTCATTGGCAATACAAAGCTAAAAGTGGAAAGAGAGTTTAACTAGGACACAGCCAGCCGATCTGGCAGTGTATATTTTTCTAAGGATTTTTGTCCATATGAGTTCTGAGCACAAATGCCAAATAACATTCAGAAGAAAAAAGATTAAGCTGATAAAACTGTGCAGCAGGGCTTTTCCTACTATTTTGGCTGCCTGTGGTACACAAATTACATTATACATTTTGCTTGATTAAAAGAAAAGGAAGTAAAAGTAAGTACTAACCTTCCTTTTTAATTAAACTGATTAAAAAGGATCATCTGCTTATTTGTCCTTTCATTTCGTATTTCACTAGCCAAATGGGTTCTCAAACAGAGTTGTGCTGCAAGATAGAATATCTCTAATGAGGTAGCAACATTTTTCTAGGTATCTACTTAGTTTATCAGAAGGCCTCATTGTTAATAGTCTCTTCTGCCCAGGCAGCTGTGCCTGTGATATTAGAACATCATGTTCCCTCCAGTACAGTGTGTGGAGTTATTTCATGTCCAACCAGAGATAAAATGTAGGCTACTCAAAAAGAACTTGCAAATCACCCTGTAAAAGGAAACTGCAGAGACACAAGCTGCTGGTAAGAAAAGAGATTAAAAGGTTATGTTAAGCACTTATTGACCATATTTCTCTCTGACCAAGCCACATTATGCAACCTGTCAGGTGCAGAATACTTGCAGTTTCTAAGAGCAGAACAAGCATTGCAGATATGTGCAGAGCAAACATCTTTACTGAAATGACATGCTAGAAAAACAAAGTCATTTTGCATGGAAGTCAGGATGTAGAGGGAACAGGTGGCAGATACAGATATTTTGGAAAGGAGCATGCAAGAGAACAGATTTAATCTGCATTGTTACAGGGGTCAGTGGATACTTCCCTTCCTTATTTACACATATTTACCGAAAAGAGAGTGAGACCACATGGTAATATATTTTTAAACTTAAGTATTCCTGCAGGCAGGGCTGTGAGGAGCTAGAGACCGGCTGCAGTGTCACCAGAGCAGGAACAGGTAGTCCCAGGGCATTGAAATGGCATTCTGGCTCGTGGGCAGCACAGGGGGAGCCCTGGGAAGGGGTCAGGGACCCCTAAAAGAAAGAAATGGTTTGCAATGGGTGCCAAACTTTTAGCTGGCTACATTTAAACAAGGTAATCCTCCATAGCAGATCTAGGCTTATTGTGTCTAAAGGTTCAGGATGAAATTTATTGGGTGACATTCTCACTAGCTGATTTGGGAATCTTAAACTTTCTTAAGTGCTTGTGTTTTCTTTACCCTAGTCCTTTGTCACTTGGGTGATTTGTGCCAGGTATCTGGTAGCAGATAGCCTCTGCAGAGGGTTCTCCAGCAAAAAGGCATTAAACATTTTAGCCTTTTCAGCATCATCTGTTTAGATCTATCCTCCCCTCAATGCAGCAGACCAAAGCTTTCTCAGCCTTCCTTTTACCATTAGTGCAATTACAGAGGGATTTCCTGTTACTCCTTACAGGCACGGCCTTTCTGCTGCTCCCTCCCTAACAGAGCTTTTCTCTCTTGCTGTTGCAGCCATGCTGGGGTTTTTAGTGTTCTCCTTCTGAACCCAGGTGGCTAACAGAGTCTTCCACAGCAGTAGCTTGCACTCCCATCCTCTGGTCTCCCAACTTATTTGTTTCCCTCTGACTTTACCTATCACGCTTTGAGGCTGGTGAAGTCTGCTTATTTTGAGTATTTATGGCCTCACACTGTTTGTCTTTACAGAAAATAGGCAACTCCAAAACTCCAGAAATAGCCCAGGCTGTCCCCATCATGATCTCTAAAGTTGTTGAATAGCTAATCCTTGGGTATTATTTTCCCAGGTAGTTAGAGCACTTCATTACCACTCCTGTGCTTTGAATGCAGAAATGTAAAAGCATTCAGAAAGAAAAAAACCCTTCACATCTCTTACTTTTTTATGATGAAACTGTTCCCCACTGATATGCTGGCACATGAAGAGGTCAGAAAAAAACTTTTATCTTTAAAAAATACAAATAATCTCTGATACAATATACTCAGATAAACACAACTCTCAGGTGTTGCAGTGTAATTGAGCAATCTGTTGGAAATGTGAAAACTGCAGACAGCTTTTAAAGAAGTTGTTTGTAG
>VZUA01006806.1:44355-55525 GCA_013401035.1 Horornis vulcanius
GGACTATTCTAATACTTGTGTAGATAATATATGTTCTTGCCTTGATATAATTTGATTTTTTTTAATCTCTTTTTTAATATAGTCCTCTGAGTTACACTTCAGAGTACTTGGCTGTATAGTTCTTTTTCCTTAGCTGGCATCCTTAATGCACTTGGGACTTTGCAGTTTCCTTCCTTGCCTTGGGCTGAGATGTCTAAACTTTATGAAGCCTAATGCTTTAACTCTTACAAAGATCCTTTGCAACTAATAAGGCTTGGCCTATTTTAAAATATTAGAAGTTAAAGAACTGTGAAATACTACATATACCAATTTTGCTCTAGAAAGGTGGTTTAAAAAAACCCCAAACCCAAACAAAACTCACTCAAAATCTATTTTGGATAGCTTTTTTTCTGTTAAACCAAAAGAGTTAATTTCTATTAATATTACATTAATTTAGTTGTGAAACTGCGTATGAGGCATGGTGAGAAATACAGTCTTGAGAACGGGAGGAATCCCAGATCAGATTTCTCAAAGGAGCTTGAGTTTCTAACAATTTCTAAGCCAGACTTAGTTTGACAGTAAGAAAACAGAGAGACTGGTGATGAAATTTGGAAGATGTAATGCTTGGTTTCATCTCGAGAGCAGTCTTGATAGTAGGTTTATGAGATGGTGAGTCTATTTTCTCTAAGTTCTCACGTAAGAGTTAAAAGTCTGTGAGTGACTATATCAGTGTGTCCATACGGCCTAGGAATTCACTTCTTTTGCCTCTGTTTGTTGAGTGGAGTGGTTTTGGATCACATACTGCAGGTGCAACTGAGCTGAGAGATGTGGTCCAGCTGCAGACAAACAGCCAATCCATGGGAACAGCCCATAGCTAGTCAGAAGTAAAAACAAAGCAAAAAACTCTCTTGAAATGCAACTATGGGAATGTCAGCTTCTCAGATCCAACAGTAATAAGAATAGTTCTTTAAATACTCCACACAGAGTGTAGTGTTATTCATCAGTTTGCAATAAGTACCCTTTTGCCATCAGTGATCCCAAACCTTCACCAGTGCTGTTGGCTGCTGTGTGGACACAGGGTTTTGTCCTTGTCCATGCTTGGGGAGGCCGAGTTTTCATTTGCTTTCCCTTGTCCATCTGGGGAGCAGGAAAGAGAAAGTGCTGGAAAAAAGGGTGGAGAACTTTTAACCCAAGAGAGACCATCTGCTTCTAAATTTTATTTGGGTCCAACCACACTTGTAGCATGCTCAGAGGGTCTCACAAAGCACCACCTAGGAAGAATGTAGGGTAGGCAAATGATAGGCTTTGCAAAATAAAATGAGTGACAGCAATTTTGAGTAGTGTTATATGTGTCTTTAAAGCTGTGCTTTTCAATGATTCTGTTTACATTATGGTAAAGCAGGTAAGAGACTTTTTATTTTAAAACTTGATAATTTATAATTTTGGTAAAATTATGTTTTTATATTTTAATGAAAATTAGAAATAAAACCCTTTGGCCCTGTTGACTTTTTTCTCCTTTTTCTTAATACGAAGTTTTCATAACGTGATTTATTAAGACCAAAATATAGTTATCCCCTGAGAAGCCTTCCTTTGTGCTATAAGCAAACTAGACCCAGAAAGGCATTCAGAATATTCTTAAAAACCGGATGTATTATTTAATAGAAGCTTATGTCTCTCCTTTCAGGACAGAGAAAAAGCATTAATATGTTAATATGTAAAATCATGTAGTTATAATTTATACAGTGGTATTATTTCACGGTCTTGCAAAAAATATTTTGCCGTACTGAGGAGTAGAGAATAGCTCTCAGCTCAGGCCTCAATGCACACAAAGGTGTGTGACGACAGAAGGATCTCTCAAACCACCATGACATGGCAACATTTCTGTCGTTGTCTGCTGTGTTATAAAGGGCCGATTCAATTCAACAGGGGAGTAATACTCCCAGGTCTGGTGGAAGTGTAACTAATACAGACTGTGCTGAGGAGCTACCATGCATTGCTAATGAGAGACATGCAGCCAGGAAGTTGTACGCAGCACTCGCAAAGCTCCTGAGGCTGCATGTAGCTACCAAGCTTGATGTCCCCTGCTCTTTTTCTCTTTTGCATTGTGTTATTTTCAGTAATGAGTCCAACTATCTAACCTCTAAAGGGTTTAAACACACTGTAGAAATACGTAGTTGTAAGATGCCATATAATCAAAGTCATTAATTTGGATAAATTCCCTTTTTCTAACTTATACTGAAATGAACATTGTAGGAAAGCTCAGTTTAATGATACCATGGAGTATATTTTTGCTTCATTCACTGCTGTCCACTTTGCAAGGTAAGAATTTTATTCCATTTTTTCATAGTAATACTATTTTTTACAAGTATTTTTCTAAAAATTTTTATATTACAACTTGTTCTTCTTTGACCATTATATTTTTTGACGTTGTTGGAATTTGTAAATGCAATTTATGCAAGTATATATCATCATTCTCTCTCACAGCTGTAGAAACTAAAATATAAATTTTATAAGAGTAGTTTTTTGTGTCTGAACTAGACTTTATGAACAAAGTCTAACTTTCTTGCCTTTTGTGCTATTATTGTCATATGAGTTTGAATGACAATATTATTGTCAATGATTTTTCAATGAGGTAGGGTTTTGTTTGAACAGACTGCACCTGCAGTTGCAAAGATTTCCAATGTAATATAAATAGAGTTTTTGTGGTTTTGTTTGGTTTTGTTTATTTGCTGGCTTGTTTTAAGCATAGGCTCATTTAAAATTATTTACAAATGAGTCTTACAAACAACAAGTCAGAAAAATATTATAACCCTGGGGTTTTGATTCTGGAACACTCTGAGTACCTGTTCTATTTTACCTGTTTACCACTTTTATTTTTTTGTTCTGAACCTCTAAAGAACTATGAACTCTTTTCACTTCTTCATAGTAGCATGTACATGAACTACAAGCATGAAAACCTGGAGGTGAAGACTGTGTGAGAGAATCAAATTCTTAGGAAGGAGTGCATATAGTGCTACATTACTTGGATACAGAGTTTGTACAAAGGTGCTCTGGAAAACTCAGGATTGTTAAACCCTGAAATTCCATGATGTTTTAAACTAGACATTCCTTTCCAAGGGCAGAGTGATGCTATAGAAAAAAATGTTTAACTTCATGATTTTTTAATCTACAGGATCTTATTGCAAGCTTTCTCTTTTGAGAAGAACTTTGAGGTAAGTTTTTATTCATTATTTGTCAAGCCCTACAAACAGAGAAAGAACGAGCAAGTGCAATGTGGTGAAAGTTAGAAAGTAAAATATAGCCTTGAATTCAATGTGTAAAATGTCATCTACATGTAGGTTGGATGTAGAACACACTTGCAGAATGTTTACAAGCCTTTTCCAAGTATTTATGCAATGGGCATAGGTCCTCTGTTTGAAAAATGGAGGTCCTCATGAAAAATGATACTTCTATGGTCTCAAGAAAACTTAGAGAAATAATGGAATGAAAACAGCATGAGATCATGATTTCATGACTGGAAAAATACATTAAATGAGTATCCATCTACAGTTTTAACTGCATGATAAAATCCTACTTGCTATTTGAAGCTCAGAGAAGTAAGTGCTATACAGCCTTAAAATAAACATTTTCAATACAAATTTTCACATAGAAGCTGCAATCCAAACAAAACCCAAACTAGGCAATGTTCCTGATCCCATTGAATTAAATGGGATCTATGCCATCAATTTCAATGGAAGCATCAAGCTGGACGTAGCTTTGTGTGTCTTATGACTTCTAATAGATCTAGCGGACACACAGGCATGTCAAATAATATGCCGTCATGGAGTGTTGACAGAACTAAGTGTGTTTTATAGTTTGATGCCCTTGTTTCTAAACTTAATCACAAATTAAAGTCGGCTCCAGCTGGAGAGTCATCTCTTGCTATCAAAATACCATCAGAGTATATTCAAGCAACACTCTGGGGAACTTGTAGCCAATGACATGCAGCATGAAGTAAATATGAAGCTGGTTTACAATTTTGTATCCTGTTGTGTAAGTCTGTTTTGCCTATTTATGTCTCCCCAAAGATTCAGGTACCTCCTTGTCCAAGCAGAGATTGGAGTGCTGTCCAATTCTGTAAAATGAGACACTGTAAAAAAAAAAAAAAAAAAGAATCACCTTTTAAAATTTTAACCCAAGAAAGACCTCTTTGAAAAAGTGATGGTAATCAGAGAGAAACACTTCTGTCTGGGGACTTATTCAGGTTGCTCCAGGGACCTTTGATAATACAAGATCCTTTTTGTTTTCTTCCAGAAATGAGTCTAATGCAACTCGACAGAAAAGAGATCTTGTAACAGCCGAGGTAGGTTATACCTCCAAAGGCAGGAGGGTGGGGAAACCCTCCTCCTTTTTCTGCTCTGGGCCTTTGCCATCCTTACAAATGACCCTTTGTGGGGAGATGGGCTGCGGTAACAGGAGGACAGTGAGGAGGAGCAACTACTCCACACCTGCTCACCCCGCCTGAGCCGTGGCCTAATGCCTTTGTTCTCCCTCAGCAAAGCACCCAGTGGGCAACCTACCCTGCTGAGCCGACTGACACACACCATGGGAAATAAACCCGGGGCATCTCTGCCTTTTGTGGGGATGAACAGAACCTGGAAGGCTGTTTGTGTTTGTGAGAGGCACAATGGCGGCGCCACTGGCAAGGCTTCCTCCTGGACATGGTGCCCTGGCGGCTCCGGCCCAGCCCTGGTTCCCATCGCCCTGGCCCCACGCTGCGTCAGTGCTGCATCCCAGCAATGTTGTGCTGAAATTCAATCCTAAATGGAGGAGTCTTGTTCCCCCACTTGTACACACTTGGGCTATGGAGCCCAGCCCAGGGTTATAACCCCTTTGAAGGGGGTAGGCATGGAGCCAGAGGCGGTCCCGCCTCAGGGGGTTTCAGGGAGCCTGCAGCCCAACCAGGGGTGATTTTCTCCAAGACCCTTTGAGATCTGTGTGCCACTATCGTGTCAGAAGGCAGCTGGTGTGAAAAACTGCACTGAGGGTAATCAAGCCTCTGAGAAGAGCAGGTCTGGAGGTGTCCTTGGAGGGGCCTCAGCAGGGAAGTGCTGTTGCACCAAGGATGCTCTGCAAAATGACGGAAAGGCCAAAAGCAGCTTTTCTGAGGTGGGCAGCTTGGAGTCGCTATCAGGAAAAATGGAAATGGGTCTTGTTGTGCAGGGAGGGAAGGGACCCTCTGCAGCTAGCAATGGACCATGGGCACCAGGAATAATTTTGGTGCAGGGGGCCTTCCAGGTGGTGATTCAATGAAATCTATTTCAGGTTGATTTTAAACAGATTGTAATACTTGGAAGCATACCACAACGTATTTCCATTTGGAAAAGGGAAGTTTCTATGTCTGTGAGGGGCATTGGCAAGACTGACCCTAGAATGTTCCTTGTACAGCGTTGTTAATGTTGAGATCCATCAGTTCAAACTCGAGATGTGGAGAATGAGTGGAGTCGGGAGGGAAAAGGAAATTAGCTTACAAGCAAAGACTAAAATAACTTCTTCACTTAGTTGTGCAGCTGAAGGCTGGCACTTAAGTCTGTGGGGGACTGCAGAAAGGTAACTGTTTTTTCATAGAACATCAGATAAGAAATAAAAACAGAGGGAAGAAGAGCTATTTAAGTTTAAAGGACCAGATTTATAAAGGAAGGGATTTAAATTGGCCATGAATAAATGGAAGTGGGAAATATTTAAGTACTCAGCACTTCATCCTGGTAAACTTTCCAGTCAGACTAGTGGGGGCACAAGCCCCAGAGTACTTTCAGTCTGGAATGGGATCAGTTCTTGGAAGGGAAAATGTGATGTGACAAGCTGAGGTATCAGGGTGCTGGGCCAGATGCAGGGCTTCCTTACAGTGTGAGGCTCCCTGTTCATCAACAAGAAGCAGGTCAGGCAGATCTGCTTTCTCTTTTGTTTGGGATGATCATAATGCAATTCTGAAGGATGTCAAGGAACACAAAATCCATAGACTGGCCATAGTGGGATGTTCGGGGTGCAACACGGAGCATGAGTCAGGGTAGTGGAAGCAGTAAGAGGGAGCTCTTCAACTATGGGCATTTGAGTGAAATGAAAAGGTAGATTGCACTCTCTCCCTGTCCTTTTCCTTTTTCTTTCCAAATGTAAATGCAAAATTTCCCATGTGGAACCTCGGTGATTCACTGGGACTAGAGGGCATGGCTGAGGAGCCAGGAGTGAGCTCACATAGCAGCTGTATCTTTTCCCAATCTCCTCAAAAGCCGCTGTGCTTCTCCTTCCCTGACTGCCAATCCCTCCAGCAGACCCCGTGACTGTGCCATGCGCTCACTGAGATCCAAATTACTCTTCTGTATTGTAAGTCCCAACCGAGTGTTTGAGTGCAAGGCCTCAGGCATTTATCAATTAATTGGTAGACCACAAACACCCTGATTTTGCTTTTATATGTCTCTGACAGGTTAAAACTGCTTCTCGGTTGCACCATCATGGGGCCCTGATGTGGAGTCCACCAGGAGGTCAGTGCTGTGCTCCTCACCTGCAGGAAGAGAGAGCCCTGAAAATGCTGCCTTCCTCCCCTGTGTTACCATGGGCTGTGGAAGCCCTCTTCTTCATGCCCCTACAAAACTCTCTCCTGACTCATTTCTCATTTTATCCATGTTAAATATGGAAAAAAAAGTGTTAAAATTGTACTTTCAAAAAAAGGCCTTACCACCAAATCTGAACAGCTAATAAAGCCAATCTTTTGAGATTTTGGGTTTTTTTTTAAAGTTGAATTCTATTACAATATTTTATTTCTGCCACTTTTTTCTGGCCTTGTCAGAGGATGTCAGAGAGACTTATAACTGGTTGTGCAAAGGGAAAGGAGTACTCAGGCAATGAGCGTGAAGCTGCTCCTGTAGGGATTTAAGCATTGGACAAACATGTAAAGCAGGCTCAGGTTACAGAAATTGTTCTGCGAAGGAGTTCACTATGTGCAACTTTGGTTGGAATTTTGGTATCCTTCTTGGAAAATGCCTGGGCAGGCGTCTTCTTTTGCATTTTTCTATTTAAATGAATATATGCGATTTTACAACTCAAAATTCTAAAAACAGCAAAAGATTTCTCTGTTAATGCTGCTATAGAAACAATAGTTCTTCCTTTGTTGGTATTTTCAGAGTATCTATGTATATTTGGAAAGCAGTTCTTAAATGGAAAAAATTCAAAGCTAAGCATGGAAAGGAATTTTCACAATGACGGGTGATATTCCTAACCACTGGTAACTTCTCTGTACCTTTACTGTAAAGGTCCCATTTTTTCCTGTTTAATGTCACTAGCAGCTTTGCTGTGCCTCATTGGGTGTGGAAGGACCTGTTTGTTTCATTTACTTCCTGCCTTTTGCAACGCTTTTTTAATCTCCATCAGCAACATTGGAATCTTTTGTATGTATGTAGAGTTTTAATCCTACTCCAAGAAGGCAAGCAACTATCTGCAGAAACTGGTGAGGTTTTGCTTTGGGACTAGATTTCTTCTCCACTTTTGGGGAATGATGATTTAGACCCACCTCAATGGATGATTAGTAAATCACTAGGAGGTCTTAGCTTTCAAACAGACTATAAAACCATTTAATGCAGCTGGTTTTGGAAAAAATTACTAATTATAACATAAACCAAGCCATTCCCATGGAATCTAAAATCTCTGACTCCAGTCACCACTGAAGCAGAAATAACCTTTTAGCTGACTTTTTTTTAGCATGTGGGGGAGATTGTTTAGGACTGATTTTGACTCTCTAAAATATATATTCTGGCCTGTTCATAAACTGAATGTACCCTTAGCAGTAATGTTTAGGAGGGAGAAGCTGAATATATGTATAATTTATGTGAATTAGAATGATCTGTGTCCTGTACATTTTGAGATCGGCAGGACTGGGATTTGATTTCTTTACATGGGAACTTGACCTTTTGTTTGCTTGGAGGAGGTTGACCTTTTGCTCCTTTGTTAGTTTATGAGTCTCAAACCAAACGAGAACCTTGCTTCTCTTTTAACCAAGGAACATCAAGGATAAAATTAAGTATATGTTAAAAAATGAAGATAATTGTTGGTTAATTTTCTCAGCTTATATAGTGGCTTGTGATTTAACAATAAAAAGATTTAGCTGGGATATCTCAATCTGTTTGCAAAACATTGCATCTGCTAAAAGGCTGGAATGGTTGCTTACAGGTTCATGTCCTCAGGAGTGCCTTAATGGAGCAACCTGCACAGAGGCAGGTGACTGTGACTGTCAGTTATTTCAGGCACAAGGAAGCCGGTGCCAAATTGGTAAGTTTTTTTGGGTCAAAGTAGTTTAGTGTCAGCTTTCAGGGAGATTTAGGATACAGATTTTGAAAAAAATATTGCTACCAGCATATTTGTGATTATTCTGTAGCAGGTGTCTCATTGGGCCAGTAGTTACAAGGATTAAAATTATATGCATTAGGGACTTACAGAAATGCCTACGTTTTAGCACTTAGGCTGTAATGATAAACAGATACCATAACAGATAGACCATTGTGTAGTATATCAGTAGCCAGACAACTTTTTTTTATGTTAGCTGAATAACCAAAAAAATCCATTGCTTTTCTTTCAACAAGCAGTGGCTTATTGCAAATTAAATTACCCACTATTTAAATACACTATTTCTGGAATCTGCTGTGTGTAGGGATCAACAAGAATTGTCTTCCAGGATGTGCAGAATATCTAAATCCCTTGCCTCTACTTGTAATTAAACGTCTCCACTGATGCAAATAAAAAACTTAATGATGATTGCGCATGGCTAAAACTGCAGAATTAAGATTAAATAAGAGTGCTGACTTTATTTAAAGTTGAAGATGTAAATTTATCTTTTGTACTTGCTAATTTTCGATGACCATACTTCTTGTAAGCTCAGTGTGTTCTCTCCAGTACCTAACACTGGTAAGGACCGAGATGGGATTTGCAAATCGTGGGGACAGTATAATTTTGAAACATTTGATGGCATCTACTACTACTTCCCAGGAAATTGCTCATATATATTTGCAAAAGACTGCAATACTCTGGAACCCCAGTACACTGTTTGGGTAAGTAGGTAAACATACATTAGAAATTAGTATCTAAGTAAATACAAAAGTAAATAAGTAAGTAAAATAAGTAGAGAGGCAATAAATGTACCAAACTGGGCATTAATTACTTAATATAAAACTGTGGAAATGTGGAAAACTTCTGGAAAAGCCTAAACCTATGTGCAGTAACTCAAAATACTGATGAAATTATAATCAAAAGAGTCAGTACATTAAAAATAGTACTTCTTACTCCTCCAATCCTTAATGCGGCTTCTGCTCTCTCCCTTCTGGGAGCAAAAGTGGGTCTTAAACAAGACCCCAGAAACATCAATAAACTTCAGCTATCAGCTTGTAAAGAATATTGAGTTGCTGAGTAAAGTACAAACAGCTATCACTTGCCTAACAGCGAGGAACACGAATGTGCTGGGCCCTAATTCACAGCTATTGGCACGCTATGGGGACCTGCCTCCCTGGCCAACAGGATTTGCTCCCCATCTTGTGCCCTCTAGGGATTTGCATTCTAATTTTGGAACCTCTACGTCATGCAGAGAAGATTAAAAGCTCAAAAGCTTTTATCTTGACCTATGTATGGAAGGCACTCTTTTTAGTAATTTCTTCAAATTGCTGAGTATCCATGTTTGATGACTGTGGGTCAGGGAGAGTTCAGACCTATACTCTCTCTGAAGAGAGATGCCCTCTTTTTCAGGCTGGTGTTTACTGTGGGGAGAGGACACAAGATCATTATATTACCTTATTCACAATGTTTGGGATTTGGTGCTGATTGGGCAGGGAAGAAGAGACAAGAGCGCTCCTTCTTGTGGTCGTAGGCCTGAGGGCAGAACTAGATGCTGATTTCTGCTCTGAAGATAGTTTTTCATTTATAAGCAGATGACCTCTTCCTCCCTCAGATAACAGCACCTAGTGAGGAGAAATGTACCATTATGACTGCCATTTCTACCTACTCAAATTAGAGAGAGATGCTGTTACACCTGCCTTTCACAATTTCATTTTAATTATTTGGATTCTATATGAAGCTGTGACCTCTTAAAGGTTTTCAGAAAGTCCTGCAGCAAAGTCCAGTTTTATATTAAAATCTGGAATCAATATTCCAGTGGATTCCAGCGGCTCTGGAAAGAGAGAAGGTACTATTCAATTGCTGGAACAAATGTCATGTTTTACTAAAAACTGAAAATGTTTACTCAGCAAAGTCATAAGTAATGTGAGACTGTAGAGAGACTGGGCAATGGAGAGACAAAAACCTTGCCAAATTCTAGCATTATGGTCCTTCTGGCTTTAATAATCCACCCCTCAAGAGCAGAGGAACACATAAGAATTATTTTGATTTTCCTTTATTGTATTTCTGTCTTGGGGACGGTTTTACATAGAAGCCATCTGCCAGGACTAATAACTTTTATGTTGTCTTTAATTATGATTATATTTATACGTGTAAAAACTCCTAATGTTTTTTCTGGTCTAATTTATTTCACCTTAAGAAACAGTAACTGGTTTTTACTTCCAGATTTAGTGTCAGTCAAGGAAGATAGATTCAACTATTCATGAGCACTGTATGTGTTTGCTCACAGATATTTTCTTCAAAACAGTTACATTTACAGCCTCCATCACTGTGTTGGTAAAATGTTCCCAATTACAAGTTTATTTAGCTTCACAGCACTGTCAAGTAAACTGGTAATGAAATTCCCATCCTGCTCAGAGAATGATGACACACACAGTAACATAAGTCTTATTTGAGCTATCTAAAGTCAGTCTATATTTCAAGCTGGGTAATGATAGGCATCTAAGATTCAAAACACGTTGCCCTCTCCAGTGGTGTCTTAAATGAGCTTATAGGCTTTTGAAGCACTATAGGACATCCTACAGGTTTGAGTGGCTCATTTCCACTGAGATTAATGAAAATTGTGTAAGTTTTGTTCAAGCATAAACCCACAGTTTTCAAGTCCTGAGAGTACTGTAGTCAAGCAAGATAAGTTGCTATGCAACTAAACGAATCTGCTGGCTCATTATGCTGTATATGTATAATGGAGAGAAGCATGCTTTAGAAAAGTCTGCCCTTCTCCATTAACAGGGCTGGAAAGTCAGTGCGAAATGAATTTTAACAGATCCATGTAACTTAGATG
>VZUA01006808.1:46057-59686 GCA_013401035.1 Horornis vulcanius
TCATCAACTACAGACTATTCTACACACCCCCTGCAACAGGAAAGGCATAATTTTATTCTCTAAGGCAAAGTCCTGAGCACTTAGAAACTTACTAGAAAGCAGCCTGGGCCAGGTAGTATATCCTTCAAGGGCAAGAACTGTCTATTTATTTTATGTGTACCCACTACACAAGTACCTACTATAGCTGGGTAATGGTGTAGCTGGGTATGCTGGTGTTGCCACCCAGCTAAATATAAGGATGACCACTGAATCCCNTCTGCAAAAATTCAATGAGCAATTGCTCATTTTTATTTTTTTCTGAGAAGATGCCATTCTTGATGTCCTGTATACATGTTTTGTTTTTTACAGGGGGAGGGGAGGGAAGATAATTAGTACTTCTCAATCAAACTTTGAATATTATTTGTAAAATGGGTGTTATGCTCAAGGAAATAGCATATACACTGGTTTTGAGTAAAGCAATAGTTCTTAAGAAGAAAATTATTATTCTGCATGGCAGTGCTGATTTAAAACACAGCTGGAAAATTAAACCCTACTTAAGCTGCTCTTTTCCCCCATCTCCTCCTGGTGAGAGGGAGACTAAAAGCAGAGATTCTGAGTTGAGATAAGAATGGTTGCATTGAAAAAGTTGCAGTCAATGGCAAGTGATGGGGAGGAACATGAATCCAGCAATCCAATTGCTGTAAGTGAAGTCAGCTCTCCTCACTACCAAAAGCCCAGTGTTTGACACATGGCAGCTTAGGTCAATCCTAAAGGGTTCTCCCTCTCTCCATAGACCGTGTAGAGATACAAAATTGCTGACACTTTGATAAATTCACTTCTGGCAACTGTTTTTCTATTCAGATAGTTCTTGTGCATAAGTGCTACATAAGTGCTCAAAATTTAAGTACTTTGTGTAGTATAGTGGGAACGTAAACTTCCCTTTCTTTCCGTTCGAAGTTGTTATATGTATGATCGCTTTGTATGATCACTTATAAAACTCCTTGTGTTTCATGATAATTAATGAGTACTGTACCACTAAGCTAAGGTTGGTATTTTTGCTCACATTAGTATGCCATACAAATGTGTCTGCTTTTTCTTTGTTCTTAATGGACGACCATTATTTCACTTGAGTGCAGATATGGTGTGAACCAAAGTCTTAGGCTAAAGTTAACAGAAGCTTTTGCACAGCTGTGTTTAAATACTAGTATTGACCGGCCCATTTGAATGGAGCTGCCTGGAAGGCATTTCTCAATTTCTTATTTGTACTACTAAAGTTATCTGGTATTTTGAAACTTGTCCTTGCATGCTGATGTGATCTCATCAGCTTCTGGCTGCAAAATACAGATCCTTATTTCTGACTCAGCCATCTACATTGCATAGCATCAGCTACAGATTTATCTGTGCCTCTTATGAAAGCAGGGTCATTACTGAGTCACTGTTCCCTCAGAGACAAAAATGCCGAGATCCTGTTATTTTGCCTACTTGACTATATTCATTTTAGTATTAAATTAATTTAGAATATAAAAGATAAGGTGCTGACTCACTGGTCCATTTTTTTGCAGCATGTTTTTGATCTCAGCTGGGATTCAGGTTCTTTTTTCAGTATTATCATCACTAGGTTTGAAAGAGGAATGGATCATTCATCTGATAGCTAGACAGATCTGTGCATACTGTCCAGAAGAACACTTGGCCTGATACAGAGAGGAAAATAGCTGATTTGATGGACATTTCATTAATCTGGCAGTGTCACATTGATTTGGGGTTTCATTTTTTCAGATGTAATTATTTGCCACTCATAAACTCACCTAAATATATGGTGGAAACATGTTCAATCATGGGACCTTACCCAGAAATAGCAGGTACTTAGGTACTGCAGACACATGAAGTAAATACATGGCTCTTGCCCTTAGAGGACTAAAATCCTAATGCCAGTCCCTAGCTGGGGCCTGTCTTTAGTAGCAGACATTCTAGTAAAATTTTAAGTGCTCAGGAATTTGACTTAGAGGGTAAATCCATGCCCTCCCTTTTGTAGTGCAGGGACACTGGAGCAGATTTTCAGGACTGTGCAACAGGTGCTTTGGGAATGTCTTCACATCAACTGCTAGGTCAGTGCCACATGGTAACACAACCTTCAGGCTGGCTTTGCAATTCCACCTGTGTGTGGCATTGATGGCACACACTCATGGATACAGAGACAGGTGGCTGCTGGGAGGTAAAACAGGCATGAAGTGCAGTGAAAATTTGGCTTGATAAAAATAGTGCAAGAATCCTAAGAGACAGATGCAAAATGCTACCTGTGGTTCCATTATGCCAGCTAGAGAATTTTAAGCTTTCTCATAACAACGAAATAAACCGGTATCTCTGTTTATAGCTGCTCAAAAGGTAGATCAAATCATCATTTTGCTTTAATATTGTAGTCAGTAATCATGTGTATATGTGCTACCTTGTAGTAGAATAAATTTTCTGTCTTTGTTCACCATTGAAGTGAAGGATTTGCTAGGTAATGGCCTTCTCTCTTCTTTTGTGGGAACATTGGTTTTTCTCTTCTCCTATTTCCTTACATCTTGGTTTTGGGTGGAGAAAGCATATAGCTAAGACAGTTCTGCCAATTCTATCTTTGGTTTCAGAGATGTGAGCCCTAACTGAGTCATTAAGGCATGTGTATTCTAAGGATGTTCTCTTAACAGATCCATGTTCTCTAGGACGTCAGCAAGGCTTATCTCACATTGTATTTTTATACCAATTTCTGGGATGAATAATTATTCTACCACAAATAATGAATTTTCAGGCAGATGTGATTAGAGTCTCTGGGCCACTTTTAGTCACAAAATTTCATCTTTTTGAAAATTACATTAGTCTTGGTCAGGGATTAATAAAGGACCTGAAAGAACTCAAAAATTATTGCTCCCAGTTTTAATTATGTGTTGTTGGTTTAACCTAAGTAAGCAATGCAAAGTAGTCTTGTAAATTGGCATGTATTTATAAATGTACAAGATGGAAGACCTTGAAACACACTGTCCTGCATGTAGTTTTAGGTATTTTCAGAGGAATGGCTGTTATGATTCAATCTTAAAGTCCTCTGCCCAAATTAAGGTACAAGTGAGACTAAATGGTAGTTCAACAATTCCAGCTTTATTTCATAAAAATTATTTGTATAGAGAAACAAGAGAGAAAGACAAAAAGAGTGAGAGGAAGGGAGTAGGAGACAGATGCTGCAAACAGAAGATAATCACCACCGTGGATCCAGTAGCGTTCCATTGGTCCTCCAGTCTCCTGGGCTTCCTGCTGGTGGGGTCTTATTCAGTTCTTCCCCTGAGTTTCCTTATACAGTCCCTCATTAGCATGAGAGGTGAGAGAATGTGTGTCTTTTACCACTGTTTGCTCGAGTCTCAGTTCGGTGTTTGTGGGGGATCTGCTCCGAGGGTTGCAATGGAATGTTGTGATGAAAAATACCAGTTTTTGTCTTGCTTTGGCAAGGCCAGATCTGAGACTGTGTTCCATTTACAGCTTGTGCATAGGCACCCACGATGTTTTCTGCAACAGATTTCACCACCCAGTATTTGTTTAAGGCATAAAATGCAAATGTCATTAACATTTTACTTACAACTGGGCCCCATCATACACTGGTGCAGAGGGTTGTTCCTCCCCCGGTGCAGCACTTCATACTTCTCCTTGCTGAACTTCGTGAGATTCCTGTTGACCCATTTCTCCAGCTTGCCAAGATCCTTCTGGATGGCAGCATGACCCTCGGGTGTTTCAGTCATTCCTCCCAGTTTTGAGTCATCAGCACAATTGCTGTTGGTACACTGCCCCATCATCCAGATCATTAATGAAGATGTTAAACAGGACTGAATGCAGTGTTGACTCACAGTACACACCAGTAGTACTGGCTTCCAACTAGGTGCCATGCTTCTTAAGACCACTCTCTGGACCTGGCCATTCAGCCAGTTTTTGGTTCATCTCAATGTCTGCTCATCCAGCCTGTATATCAACAGATTTTCTTTGAGGATCTTATGGGAGACATTGTCAAAGGCCTCACTGAAGTCCAAGCAGACAATAGCTGCTGCACTTTCCTCATCTGTCAGGTCACTCAAGTAATTGTAGGACTTTATCAAGTTGGTCAAGCAAGACCTCCCCTTGGTGAAGCCATGCTGACTACTCCTTATATTTTCATGTCCCTAATCTTCCTAGAAATGGCTTTCAGAATTTGTTGCTTCAGAAGTAGCCACAAGTTGATGAAATCACACAAGCAATGCAAGAACAATTCAAGTTGTTTTCTGAGCATCTGGAGGAAGCACTTGAGGTAGCAGAAAATTATGTTCCCAAAAGAAGGCTTAATTAAGGTGAAACAACAAAGACAGGATTCCTTAGTGGCCTTCTATACTGAGTGTTCAGCAGTGGTAGGAGGATGTCAGGCATAGACTTGAAAACCAGTGTCTGTCCTTATGAGAAAGCATTAAAACTTCTAGCAGACACCAGTTCTGCAGACTGGAGTGATAACTCACAGTTTGAAAAAAAATTCCAATTATTCAATGTATTAAATGTTGTCTTTGTGCTGTTCCATATGAAAAAGAAGCTGTGGAGTTAAAAAATTCATTAAGCACAATTAAATTGTAAAAATGAATAAGCTTTTGTCTCACCATAATCCTGTTGTAATAATGAACACAGAGTGGGCACTNGAGATTCCTGTTGACCCATTTCTCCAGCTTGCCAAGATCCTTCTGGATGGCAGCATGACCCTCGGGTGTTTCAGTCATTCCTCCCAGTTTTGAGTCATCAGCACAATTGCTGTTGGTACACTGCCCCATCATCCAGATCATTAATGAAGATGTTAAACAGGATTGAATGCAGTGTTGACTCACAGTACACACCAGTAGTACTGGCTTCCAACTAGGTGCCATGCTTCTTAAGACCACTCTCTGGACCTGGCCATTCAGCCAGTTTTTGGTTCATCTCAATGTCTGCTCATCCAGCCTGTATATCAACAGATTTTCTTTGAGGATCTTATGGGAGACATTGTCAAAGGCCTCACTGAAGTCCAAGCAGACAATAGCTGCTGCACTTTCCTCATCTGTCAGGTCACTCAAGTAATTGTAGGACTTTATCAAGTTGGTCAAGCAAGACCTCCCCTTGGTGAAGCCATGCTGACTACTCCTTATATTTTCATGTCCCTAATCTTCCTAGAAATGGCTTTCAGAATTTGTTGCTTCAGAAGTAGCCACAAGTTGATGAAATCACACCAGCAATGCAAGGACAATTCAAGTTGTTTTCTGAGCATCTGGAGGAAGCACTTGAGGTAGCAGAAAATTATGTTCCCAAAAGAAGGCTTAATTAAGGTGAAACAACAAAGACAGGATTCCTTAGTGGCCTTCTATACTGAGTGTTCAGCAGTGGTAGGAGGATGTCAGGCATAGACTTGAAAACCAGTGTCTGTCTTTATGAGAAAGCATTAAAACTTCTAGCAGACACCAGTTCTGCAGACTGGAGTGATAACTCACAGTTTGAAAAAAAATTCCAATTATTCAATGTATTAAATGTTGTCTTTGTGCTGTTCCATATGAAAAAGAAGCTGTGGAGTTAAAAAATTCATTAAGCACAATTAAATTGTAAAAATGAATAAGCTTTTGTCTCACCATAATCCTGTTGTAATAATGAACACAGAGTGGGCGCTTTGTCTTACAAAGTTATTACAAAATTTGACAGTAAAGATAAAGTAAGTAGAAAAGTCAGAGGAGGTACCAAATGCAATTCTGAGTGTTGCCTCTGCTTCAGTATGGCCCTGGCTGCATTTGGATGGTAAGTAACCAAAGCAGGAGCAAATGACCATAATACACTTCTTCATTGAAATGAACACATGATCTCGTGTCCTGTGATAATGAGGTAATTTTTTGCCACTGATCACATGCAAGCAAGACTAGCTAGATATAAATTTTACATTGATAAAAAGTGCAAAAAATGATACAGATAATTTATGTGGTTAATCATCTTGCATATGTGTTTACTCACTCCTCATGGGCATGTATTTATTTACTTTGTTTTCAGACAAAAGCTATATAGATTTACTGAGCACTTTGTGACCTACTTTGGAAAGTAATGCTTTTCTTGGCTGTAAACAACAAAAATTCCTTATTACAAACTTGACTTTGGTGTAATGTTGTATAACTTTATAGCTTTATAGTGGTTGTTTCACAGGTTATTACACTGCATACAGATTTGAAATAGTTCAAACTGATATGCTCAAGAGACAGCAATGGAAATTGTTTGTGTCTCACCAAAACACTGGTGATACATCAAACCAGTCATCATATCCCCAGATGTGCCCAATTTCTGACATATGAGGGGGAAAAAATAATATCTATTCAACAAGACCCAAATAGTCTGATGTACAGATTTTATCCATCTATTCTGTTTTGTTTTTTTTTTTTCTTGAACAAAAAAGTATGATTGCTCACATCTACCTGGAAGGTACTGCTCCTGCCTCAGCATAGAGAGATGAGGCTGAAGACTTACCTCCTTCTACTGCAGCCATCAATGATGAAAACACCTTGTTAATTAAACCCCGAATTAAAAGAAAAACAAAACCCAAAAAAAAACCCAAAACCCCCAAACACCCAAATAAACTATTCTAGTTCCCAAAGGCATGTTGATTTTCTGCACTAAAATTCTTGATCTTAGTTATGTCTTTAGTACAAAACTCAAAAGAAACCAGAAAATAAAGAAAAGACATTAAAAGTTTGCTCATACTCCCCAAGTCTAAAGCTAAAAGGAGCGTCTCAAAAATATACAAGCATGCACAACAAGTCAAAGGCATCTAAAAACACACAAATGCTGCTGATAGATTTTTTCAAGCAAATGGAATTACAGAAATTATTTTAATAGATGTTGATAAGTTTAGCCTTGCTTAAGCCCAGGAAAAACAGAATCATTTAGGCTGGATGTTATCTCTTCAGACCATCTAGTGCAGTCCCCCCCGCTGAAGCAGTCAGTACAAGGCAGTGCAGGTTGCCCAGGACCACGTCCACTCAGGTTTTTGAATGGCTTCAGGGATGGAGACTCCACAGACCTCCTGGGCCAGGGTTCACAGCACCCTTAGGGGTTCACAGCAGTGCGCCCCGGACTCTGCTGCGAGGCTTCCTGATGTTTCTGGCGCCTGGTCCCGGCGCAGAGCCCCAGGCAGGGAGCGGGTTTCAGCGGGAGCGGGAGGCACAGGAGGAACCGGCCGGCGCTAGAGGGCAGGACAGGCTGCGGGCAGCGGGGGCAGCGAGGGGGGCGGCCGGGCTGGGCAGGACCGACGGATTCACAGAAACACTCAGGACACGAGCTGGGCACCCTTCACTACACTTGACTCCTTTTCGAGGTCTGGTCATATTTCTAAAGTGAGGCCCCTTCAGAGGAAGGGGATGGGTGTGTGTCGTCGCTGATGTCACAGAATGTGAGGCAGAAAATGAGCATTTGCAGTGATGGAAGGAGGTGCTGAATGGCCGAAACCCGTGCCTTCTGAACAGAAAGAAAACACAAGAGTATGGACTGGGAAGTGGAGTGCCATGTTAGTAAAAAATGGGTGAGAAGCAGTCAGTCCTTTGCAGGGATGGGGCTTTGCTCTTGTGTTAAGGACTGACTTCATTCTTGCTGACCAAACAAGGCCATTGGTCTGCAGCTCTGCAGAGGTTTTGTGGAGGTTTGCCTCCACTTTGTTCCACAGTCCTATTAGAACTGTCCTGTTCACAGCTGTCCACTTCAGAAACATGGAGCTGAAATCTTACTTCATCAGAGCTTCAGGAAGTCAGTTCTGAGACAGGGGACAGTGCAAAATGACAATAATGCAAACCAGTCTAAGTGATCTGCTTGGTAGAAATTTGGCAAGCAGAATCATACTTCTTCAGAGAGGTCTTTGCCACCTGCTAATTTCTACATTTTCCTTTTAAGTCCCTGTAGCTTTGCCTCAGGTCACTGCAGAAAGCGTGGCAGACTCCCTCACATGTCTTGAACCGAATTATCAGCAGAAAGAGGATAAAATGAACCAGCTTTGACTAAAATAAGAAGTAATTGAAATTTACCATGGCTTTAGGCATCTAACAATAATGTTGAAAGGCCTGCAGGCTCTTTTCAGGAAGGTGGAAAAAAACACAGAAACAGAAAGATAAAACAGATATGTAAAGGGGGACTGAATAGAAGCCTGGGAAACAAAGACGGAAAAAAAGAGGAAATACCTTTCAGGTATTGAAAGGGAAAAAGGACCCTGCTTATTCCTGCCTTTATGGTTCCATCAGTGCTTTGTGACTCTGTGATTGGCCCTGTAGGTGCCAATTTTTTTTGGCTAGATTTCCTGGCCTACCAGGGACATGATGTGGACCAGGCACCTCTTTTGGCAGAGGTGAGGAAAGGTGAGGTGTCTATGACCTGCTGCTCTTGCCAGCAGATTTCATTCACGCTAGACTGAGATGGAATGATAAAGGGTGCCTCTGGCCAGAGCAGCTGGGAACTTCAGCCACTCTGGGGCAGCCCAGGCTGGCCTCAGGTCCACCCATGTGCACAAGAAAAAAGTCCCTCATTCAGCACTTCATGAGTGAAGCACTGAAGCCTCTGCTGCTTGTCCTCTGCCTTGTACTAGGGGTGCCAGGGGTGCAAAAAGCATCCCAGCTCTGGCAGGAGGCTTAGCTGGCTGAATCATCAACGCCATGAACAGGTGAGAGATGGCTCAGTGACTGAACTGCAGCTACCCAAGGTCCAGGTTAATAATGCCCTACCAAAGAGAGTATGATTCCCTCACTGCACCATCATTTTTCAACATAAAAATTAAAGAGAGAAAATACTAAGAAATAAAATTTATACTAAGAGTACTAATGAAGAAAGCTTTCCATTAGGTAATAGGAATTTCTCCAGTATCTATCAGGGCCTGCAAACTAATTTTCCATGTGCTAAACTATTTTCTCATTAATTTTAAGTAACAATCTGGTACTTGTTCTGTTTCTGCTGTAGCACTTTGTCTGACAGCCTGGCATGAGAGCAGACACGAGAGTATAGGTAATTTGTCTGTGTATAAGATACTCATTGTAAAGGACGACAAAACAATTTTATTTTCCAAATATCAAGCATAGTCTTATTGGCCAGCATTGATCTTGTGTCTAAAAACAGTTTGGAAATAATGTTCTTGTAGCAAGCAGCATTTTTTTTCCCTGGAATCTCCTTCCAAATGTTTTTTATTAGCTAGCTGTTTTTTCCTGACTTGTTTTTTGTTCTATTTTGTGTTTTGTTTTACAGCTTGTTTAATGAATCTTTGAAAGCTCTAAATCCTCAGATTCTGTCTCCTGACAAGGAATTCTGGAACAGTGACTTAGGAAAAGCAACAAGGTATTTAAGCAAGCTGTCGTCCCTAAAAAGTAAGTGCTTTATGAGTGTATCTCACAATCTTGTAGCTGGGTATTTAGATAGTCTGTTGGAAGCAGTGAGCAGACGGTGCCCTGTGGGGTTTCTGGAACACCTCTGCTATCATACCATAGCCCCTATCACAGCCTGGATCATGTGAAGGGCTGGGAGGGAGTGCATGCTCTGACATTCAATTGGAGCATTCAGACATATATAAGATATGTGAAATACCTTTCTGAATTCAGTGAGATAACTTAAGACAATTAATATGTTTTAACTTGGGATGACAATATTCAAAACCTTGTGAGCATTGTGGTCAATGTAGTTTTCCTCATCTCTTCCCAGATGTGCACCAGAAGAAAATACCCAAGTGTAGATACTAGGCCACTGAAAGGATCACAAAAATGCTGCAGTGTCAAGGAATTTATTAAAAAGCAACTTTGATATTCTGACAAAATTTTACTGATTGTATTTTGCTGTTTTATCTGAAATCTCTTTAAGTTTTTTAATATTTTAGATGTCAGGCACTAGGTAGGTTTCCTGATGCCCCAGAATAAAATATTCAGTTGTCAGATTTCTCCTTCATCTTGTGTTTGCAGAAGGGTCTATTTCCCAACTGATCTCTACTAGTTACTGGTTTCTTTGGTTTGAGCTCCTTTACTTTCACTCCTGTGGAGTCTTTCTCTAGTTCTGTAGTATGGTAATGAACTATTTATGGCTTTTGCTTTTTAAAACAGATTTACTGAGGGGATATGACCCCTGCAACTGTAGGATTTTTTCCCTGATGACACAGCACACTGCTGACATTCTACACATTCTCCGTGCCTTACCCACTCCTGGCATCTTGCCAGGACACTCCTGCCTGTCAGGGGCAGGGGAAAGACTGTCCCACTCTGACACATGGTCATGGCACCTTCTGCTCACCACCAGCTTCCCCAGCTCACAGCGGCCTCGTGCCTGGCTCTGTGGGAATGTGTCTGGGTGCAAATGAGAAGAGCCGGAGAGACTGGGGGTACAGAAAATGGAAAATATTGGACAAACTAATGAGCTGTTGCTACAAGTGAGTCACCAAAGGAGGTTATCATAGAGTGGGATCTGTATTCCATTGGGGAGGTATTTGAAGTGTAATGTCTAAGCTTTTGCAGTGACGTCTCTAGGACAGCCTTGCATTTTCCTGTACCAGTCTGCTTGTCTCTTCTAGACAGCTCTGTGGAAAACTGTGATCAACAGGGAAGTTGTGCACAGCCCTCAGACTTGATCCAGATTTTGTGAAGTCAATGGGAGTCACTCCATGAACCTGTCTGGCCACATACCCCTGGGACAATAGGGGTCCCAATGGGCTACTTCTCTGGGACTCATGGCAGTACCAACTGCTTTTCCTCTGTTGCTTCTAACTTTAAGTGCAAAGAGAAACTAACAGCCTTTCTGGATTTCTTTAGGCAACAGTACTTTATGAATGACAGTTCCCGCCCTGAGTATGGACAATAGGAATAGCATTGACATTACCTTTTGATTCACTTTCCCATTTAGCAGATGGAATTTTCTGTTTTGAGATACAATAATTTTGTGTCAGAGAAATGAGAGATGGTGTCACAAAAGACATTGAACAGAACAGACACAGGCTCCTTTTAGAAAGTCCGTGGGTTCTCCTTTATTGTGGGATGAGCTCCTCTTTTATACATAAAGTCAGAGGTCAATTTGATTGGTAACACAAAAGGTAAACTTTTCTACCAATTGGTCATCCCAGAGGGACATCAGAAGAAGGTCCCTCCTATAAGAAAGAATGTAAACATTCTTACATTTACAAAACGTTGTTTTTCTGTTTACCAGAAGAAAGCCTGAGAAAGAACCCTTGTTAATATCAACACAACCAGGCTTGAAATTCAGGACTACAAGATGGCATGAACTTAACCAAAATACTGGAGACAAGCAGGCATGAAAGTTGCCTCCTGGATCCAAGTGCTGGAGACCTCTGGTAGGCCCACCTATTGCAGAAACAGATGTGACTAATTAATAACCAACTCAAGCTAGCTGCCTCATCCTAGATAAATGCTTGAAGATTAATCACAATCTGAAACACTTTTTTTTTTTTTTTTTCAAAATTGACCTCTAGTGAGATTTCCACCACATGTGGCAAGAGTATAAGGACTGTGATATGGGGGGGATATCTCAGTGCTTGAAGGGTATCTCAGTGCTTGAAGGGTTTGGTGTTGGGACTGGTAATGATGAGAGTTCAAAGTAGTGCAGCAACAAAGCTGTGCACATAAAAAGGGAGCGGCCAAGCCACAGATTTCAGACTTGCAGCTAAGGAACCTGGTCAGCCCAGTGGTTCCCTCTGTCTCCATGTATAAAGAAGAAACACTGGATTCCATCTGCACAATTGTCTTTCCAGCCAGCTCAGACAGCTGAACCTTCTCTGCTGGATTTTCCTTATGACTTTTGAATGTAACAGGGAAATTAAAAACATTATTC
This sequence comes from Horornis vulcanius, assembly GCA_013401035.1. Taxonomy (NCBI): domain Eukaryota; kingdom Metazoa; phylum Chordata; class Aves; order Passeriformes; family Scotocercidae; genus Horornis; species Horornis vulcanius. The sequence goes on from VZUA01006808.1 coordinate 57,875, forward strand.
TATTTTTCTGTACTCCTGTTTCTGATCCAGCTACACCAGGTCCTTGAAAATCATCCAAGGGAATTAAATCCTTCGGCTTACATGTTGTTATAATTATCTGAGTTTGAATCTCCTTGCCTCCCTCCATCTCTTCTTTTCTCTCTGGGTATGGGATCTATAAATTAGAAAGAAAGGCAGGTGTAACTGTTGCCCAATAGTTTGCTGTGACCTTAAACAAGTAAATAAAATTATTATAAAAGATACTAGAGACTTATCTTTTAAAAATCATGGATTTCAATGAGACTACATATGTGCCTTAATATGCATGTTTGTGTTTATATAGATGTTTGTATTAACTTTTTTAATTGCAAGCTGAGATGATAAATGTTGTCATCCCAATGTGGCAATTCTGCTGGCAATAACATGATCTCTCATTGCTATGTTGCTAAGTGTCTGAGAAGAAAATTTATATCTGGGGTTTGTTATGCCATACACTACATAAATCACAGTACATGTCAGTACCAGGTAACCCTCCTAAAGACCCGAATTATAATTAAACATTTATTCAATCTAATTCTCTTTCATGGGGGTCATTGACCCCCAACCTTTATATAAAAAAGTGTTGCACTCAGTTGTAATTGCTTCCTTTAAAACAAAAGCATGCAGGGCTCGTGCATAGTGCATACTCCCTTCCTTAGGTGATTATTGCCATGCTTTTGTATGAACTCACTTGAGTGATGTGCTTGCTGAAACTCAAGGCTCCAGTCAAGAATGAAAATCTGATCTGATCTGTCTGCACAAATGTGCTCTGGCACAGCCTGCTGGGAGTAATCCAGGATTGAAAATTTGACCTAAGCTTATTTATCAACTCCAGACTCACTGTGAAATTCCAGCAGACTGCTGAGTCTCCCAAGGCAAAGTTAAATTTGACAGATACTGACCTTCCCTTGAAGTCTGAAGAGAATACAGTCACACTGGAATAACTCAAAGGAAGAAAATANGTAGAATTCATATGCAAACATAAAAGCAACCTTTCCCAGAAAAGCACACCAATTGCTGTGTCTTCTGTTTTTTCTTTCAAATACAGAAGGCTGTAGTAGATCAGAACCATCAGTTCTAGCCTATCTGGTAACAAGTGAATACACATTCCTAACTTGCTATGGAAAACCTCTCAATATAGTGCACCCCTGAAGAAACTAGGAGCAGAAAAGCTAAACCCCAGTGTTTCTAGAGGTGAAAATGTCCACTGTTTGTGTTATAGGTACAGAGAAACCATTTTCAACAAATGATCACAGTGTGCATACTCTTGAAATTCATTACCCATTCAGAGCTCACCATTTTGAGAGTGGAGCAGGCGAACACCCCTAGAAACCCTGAAATAGCTTTTCTGCCTAAAGACTTTCTGTGGGACTGTGCTCAGAAGATAGATCTCAACTTTATTCATGAGGTAAACAGCTTTAAATGCACACGTTGCCGAGACATATGGAAGATAAAATCCATTAACTAATAATTTGCAATACCTTGAAAAAGTACAATTGCAATTCTATTAGGTGAGATTATTTGTTATCAAATCAATGATAAATTTTCTTCTCATATGTTTGATGTTTACAGCTAAACACCTAAAAATCTTAGCCAAATATAGCTGCAGAAGTACAAAAATTAAACTAAAAAAATCTGCAAAGAAAATAAAGAAACCTTCATGTCTGGACTGACAGCTACTCTGGCACCTAATGTTTCAACAGCGTGCAAAATAATCAACATACCCTACACTCAGAATTTTACTGTATTTCTTGATAGACCCAAGAAGCAGCCATATAGTAAGCATTTTTTTTT
>VZUA01006808.1:69393-79766 GCA_013401035.1 Horornis vulcanius
TATGAACACATTACCATATTTCATCTATTGCCAGCTAAGGTTCTCATCATACCTGAGTTGTATTACTTAAAAGATAAGGAGCCACTTAAATACAAAGTACTAGAAAATAAAAATATTTCCTTTTTGTAATAACATGCATATCAATGAATACACTAAACATATTATCAGCTTGAAAACATAAAATGAAAAGTTACATGTCTAAATATAATATCTACTTAATATGTCAATCCCTTGATTAATATTCATGTGCTTTGTATCCTGGAGCCTTGAAATTTGAGGTATTGTATCCTTATAATCTGCTGACTAGAGGAATAACCTCAGATGAGAAAACTGACCTGTGTGGTTAAGAGTAGAATCATAGGCTAAAATGTGCTGAAGGAGGGCATTCAAATTCTTCTAAGTGGATTGGGGAGAAATTAGGAGGGGAAATGAACAAGAAATACTTTACAGTAAGTGACCAAAGAAGTTTTTGACATTAACAATAAATTATAATTAACTGATATTGCCCAACTGTGAAAATTTAGCTGGTATGCCTTCCAGAAACAGGTATCAAGCATGTAATTCAACACTTCCAACTTGCACTCCCATCTGCAATACAGGGTGAAGAGAATTACCAATCTCATTACATTTGTATTCTGATAAATGATTTTTTTGAAAGAAAACTCTTACTATCTACACTGTGGTATGCTTTTACTGATTTAAAAAACTCTCTGATGTCTGTGGGCTTGAACTACCACGGTGTTAGATGTGGGCTAGTTCTTCACTCTCCTTTTAATCCTGTAATTTCTCACAAATTCAATGACTGTTTTCCTTGTCAAAAGAATAAATTCAGGTTATGGCATGTAAATAAAATGAAGGGGAAAGTTTACCTGGTCTGAACTGACTATGATGGGCTCTCTAAGAATAATCCAGGTAACACACTCCTCGCAAGGTGGAGTAGTGACAGATCCATGGTACGTCCAGTAGTCATGAGATTTAGGGAAAAGAATTGAAGGATCGAAGTTCGGAAAAGGAGCATTTTTCCCCTTTAAAATAAAAACAAAAACACAACAAAACCAAACAGAAAACTCTTCAACAAATCTAGCCAAGATTAGTTTGCAGCTCTGTTATTTTAAGAAACAGGGAGTGATTCAGATACTTGAAATGTACAAAGTGAGGAAAGTAAGCACAGATCTACATGAGATATAACGTTGCAGTAAGATAGGTGGACTGGATGTCCCTCACAGATGGGCCCAGAGAAGCATGAGGAAACAGAAAACACCATGATGCTACTTGTTGTACCTGAGCTAACTCATATGAAACGGTATCCAGTACCAATGTGTTTCACCCATTTCTGTGCAGAAATACTCCTCCCTCTGGCCTCCTTTCTTATGGAAAATCTTTCTATCTATTGAATATTGTATTAAGTCCCCATATAACAAAGTGAGACACTCCTTTTATAATATTTGTGCTAATAACAAGCGAGACAGCCTATGAATGTGAGATTTATCACATAATGTTATCTAAGACACAAATATCTACTCAGTGACATTTCCAGAGATCCATTAGGCAGCCTATATATTAAGACCAAATGGACCTATTTCTAAATATGCCTTTTATTTGGCACTGTCCACTGAGGCAATAAGGTGCCATGCCTAGATTTTAGGCATGAGCGAGTGAGTAAAGACTGAGGAAATTATTTATTTTTGCAATCTCATAAGCCTAACTAAAGTCAAGGAAGGCTCATAAATAAATTAAAGAAAGGACTTTTCTTTCTAAGGAAAAGCTACCATGGTTTTATTCCCAAATATATTCTGGAAAAGTTGCAGAGCAGAATTTGAAAACTAGAAGGTCAGACATGGTGATTTTTTTTTCCTGAGACTTTGAGCAATCTTCCTATAATGAAAAGCCCAACATAATTACCTTTGTTTTGATAGCATTTATTTCTTCAAGAATTCTCTTCATCTCTGGTTTGGGAGTTTCCCCTACCTGTAAAGAAGAAGACGTGAGCTAAGCAAGGGGCTCTGCTTCACCAGGTTTCTTCTTTCTCCTATTTTTCTATATGAGCATCTAAACAAATATCAACTATAAAATTATAATACATTAACCCAACCTATCATCCCTACCAGCTTAGTAAGCTATGTCCTCTGTCTGTTACCTCTGCCTGTAACCCAACAGATATTATCATACAAAGGGGGAAATTGTATCAGTACAGAAATTTTAGCATAACAGGTAATTTCAAAATACAGATTTCATGGTCAGATATATTGTTTACAATTGCTGATCTCAAAAAAGACATCCAGCTTTCTATTTCTATTGCTGTCTCTAGTGAATATGAATTAAACAAGAGAGAGCAACAGCTAGTATTTCAGGCTAAGGCTGCATGCCCCTAAATGGATTTTTTTTTAAAAAAAGGATGACTAATATGCATTGCCTGTGATATAGTTTTGTTTGAAAGAAAGTTCATGAAAAACCTAGAAGAGATACATGTCCTTGAAATCTGTCCCCAGTTAGCAGAAAAGACAGCTGACTGCTGTTGGTCAGAGGGCCACTTCTGACACATGTCCCCATTCCATGAGCCACATAGTGACACAATAACTGCAGGGACAAGTGCGTGTAGTTTTGGATACCGCTTGAGATAATATGACTCATGCTCTGTAACTTGAAAAGGATACATTACTGAAAGCCAACCCCTTCAATGTGGTAGGATCCCTAGAAAATATACCCAGAGGTTTTTGCTTTTTTTTAACCCTCTAAGAATAGAAACTCCATAGTATCAATGTAAAGAAGGGTTGCATGCTTCAACTTACTTGCAAAAATATGGCCAAAACGGCTATCCCGTCAGTTCTTCTCTTAGCATCAAGGTAATTACTGTATTTGGGATTCCAGTGTAACAAATGTAGCTTGAAACAAAGAAAAACATGTAAAAAAACCCATTATTCAACAGCAAGCCATCAGAGGCTGAATTTACAGTTCTTCACATAACTGTGTGAGTTTGCAGCAACAAGTAATGATAATGAGGCCTCCCAAAAAAGAGGAAAAAAAAGGAACAGGAAAGTCATGTATTAGCTATATCTGTCATACATTAATAATTATTTGCTTTAAAATAAACTATAAATAGCTGAATAGGAAATTGAAAGAAAAATAACTAGAATCTCATCTTAAAGCTGAAGAAAAGTTGCTTCAGTAAGCAGGTAGAACATGCAGCTCAGACGTCATCTACTGATAGGTGATTCATTCCATTTGGCATTCAAATTACAGCAATTCCATCAAAGAATCCATATGAATGGCATTCATGTATATTATTAGTCTAAATTTCTCATTTTCTTTACAATCCTAAAGTGTTAAAGAACCAAGGTAATTCATTCTTCCCACCCCTTTCTATCACTGCTTTGTTATACTTCTACTATAATTCTATATTTTCAGAACACTGTTTTAGTAAGTCTGGATTGCTTCTGAGTAATTCAGTCTTGCTAAGCTGTTTCACACCACACTTGTTTGAAAATATGGAAACCTTTGTTTCACACAGTATTTTTATTTTCTCATGCTGTGAAAATTACTTCAATATGATTCATGTTTATAAGGATAGGAGTAAGAATAAAAAGGCACAGATAAATAAATAGAAAGAACTCCCTGGAAAGCAGAGAAATGACAAATTTTGTCCCACCAGAACAATGGTGACGAATTTTATTTTATACTCTATTTTAAAGCAAAAAGTGGTGAGTCTTACCTCTCCTGCATACCTCACTCCATTCACAACATGCTCCGAGCCGTGGTCGTCAGACGAGCCCCAGTGGAAGTGCAGCTGCCGCAGCCTGTAGACTCCTGGAAGGGGCCCACCTCTCAGCACTGCAATTGACAATCTGCAACAGCATCAGACTCAAGATCTCCCAATTCTTTTAAATGAAATACATACGTATCTACAATATTTACATATGTATTTACATAATTGTCCTACATTCTGAAAATCTGCCACACGTCTGGCAACCACCAGCCATATGCACTTACAGACAGAGAACTTTTGTGTCTAGGCTTCCATTCCATTCTATTCCCTTTGGGATCACTGATTTAATTCACCTGCATAAATGTGCACATAGTACTGTCTGGAATAGTCCAGAGACATTAGCACAGGACTGAGAGATGTGGTCTGGGATCTGTGGAAAAACTGTACGTTCTAAACCAGTATCTGGAGGCTAAGGGAAACAGATTAGCTTATCAAACATGTCACGGGATGCCTGTGTTTGGGTAACTGAATTAACCCCTAATCAGAACAGTCAAGCCTCTAGAGTAATTCTGCTTGCCTTAAAGTAGACACTCAACAGACAGTGACCCGAACTGCTCTCTGGACTCCTTGAAGTCCAATTCCATTGCCTTGAACAGCAGTTTAGATATAACCCACTAACATTTAAAATTCCACAATAAGACACCTAAATTTAGATATGTCTTAATCTCCCCGTGAATTGAATCTAGGATTTGCTGGTATGAAAGTACACAAACATAACCACAATTAAAATCAACTACTGAAGTGCTACATGGTAAACAAATTCCCACAAAACACTACAAAATTGTGTATCTTACTGCAGACTATGACTTATTTGTTTAAAAAGTTGTGAAATTACTGATACTGCTTCTGCACTAATGGCTGCTCCCTCCAGTTATGAAAGAGGAGAAAGAAAGCAGCAAATAAACCAGAAAAAGCAATCACTGAGAATGGAAGCTATTTTCCTAAAGAAAAGTCTAGCCTGTGATGAATATCTACTGTTCAAAATAATGTCACCATTTCTAAATAATATTGTAAACAAAGGAGGTCTGTTTGAAAGGATCAATAAAATAGAAAGATCATCTTTACATTCACTGAATACTAAAAAATGCTCAATTCACATTCACTTTTTTTGAGAAGTTTATAGCATTCCTATAAGCATTCCATTCAGCAGCTCTCAAGAACAGGTCTTTATATGCCAGAGAAAAAGATCCTTCAATCTGAAAATTAGTAAGTCCGTTATCATCTCAAGAAATGCAGCATTAAGAGTTGAGCAAGCTGTTATTCTCAACCAATTCCTTTTACTTCTTCCCACAGACATTCAGAAATGTGGTGAAAACAATCAGGGTAAGAGTAGTAGCTGACAAGGCCATCAATTCTCCATTAAAATAGATCTGTAAGGCCAAATAATCCTCTTTAAGGTAAAAATATGTCATTATTTCCACTGATGGGTCATCAGCAAGACATTTTTGATTGGGCGTTAGGTGAAGCTCTGCATTCTCATGCCAACACATTCCAGCTTAACTCATTTATAAATAGACAGTAAATTTTACCTAGCACACTTTAGGCAGAAAGAATGATGCAAACATCTCCTGAAGGACAAAAAGGAATTTCTTTCCTTTTAATTACAAGTGTGTAGTATTGAACATATAAATGCATGAAGTGACAATGTAAGTAAATGAAATTTTCCTGCATTTTTGAAAAGGGAAAAAGTAAACAAAACCATTACAAGAATTAAGTTCTCCAATATTTAAAACATTAAAAACCCCAAACTATGTCTGCATAGCTCAAAATTAGTAAGTTTGGTTTTTTTTTTAAGCATGTGCTTTGGAAATTAAATTCTACACATATCTTTATCCTCTTTAGCTTTTGTTTTCAATACTATTAAAAAATGTACAATTATTGAACACAAAAAGAATATAAAATAAAAGTTTATTTATAAAGAAGATATGGTATCTTGACATTATTTTTCAGCAATGTTAGCATGTATTATTTACATGTAATGGAATTCTTCTGACAATTATTACACAGGAATTGTTCACCTTAAATATCTGTGAGTCACAGCAGAATCACCAAAATGTATCTCCCCTAAACTTGCTGTCAGTAAAGTAACATGGCCCAGGTGCAGGAATGTACAAACAAGCTCAGGAAGACAGGGGAGAAAAGTATTCACTCCTTTTTTTGGTGCCTTATTGTTGCAAACTCTCATCGCATTGCTCAGTGACTGACTCTAAATGGGTTTGCACATCACCCTCAGTTACCCATCAGTGCCTGATACCAGTCATAAAAATGTCACATCTGTCTTGCCCAAATTCTGTTCTCCCCACACATCCACACTGAAGAATGATCTATTACGGAACAATCCTACATGGGCTCACACACACGGACATCTGGTCTGGAAAAAAGCTCACCTTTTATTTGATCTGTCATCAGCTGAGCAGCATGAGACTAAATGAGCTAATAAAAGAATGGGTTTTTTCACTTTCCAAGTAATCACTAGGGCAAGTGTTGCACAGAATGTAACTAAGGCAAGAAAACCTGTCTCTCACTCTGTGACACAACAAAATGAAGGTGTCATGCAGTTGAGTGGAGATGACTGCTCCAGTCACTTTACTTCAGCTAGCTGGGTGCCCTTGACAACAGGAAAGTGACAGGAATCTTTTCAAATATGTACATCCACTTGCTGAGCAGCTTCTGTAGGGGTCTGGTAGTTAATCTGTGCTAGTGTCAATTGTCATTTCCCTCACTGAAGTAAAACTGGCTAAGTTATCCTGCACAAATGCCTTTCCTGTTTGCTGTAAAGACATACCATGAAAGCCAGGTGGAAAAACCAACAGAAAACACAACAGAGTCATGAGATGAGTTGTGTTTATAAACATGAGAAGAAATTACTGTTTTAGGAAGATTTATGATCTTGCATCCTGCCAAATCCATAAAATGAACTGGTAAACCACAATGAAATTAAATTAGTCATGTATGTAATGTAGTGATTAGTAAGACAATTGAAAAGACACATTACCTTTGTTATGCTGCTTCATAATAGAATCTAACAGTGCAGTCCAGAAACCACAGCTGTTTCACATCTGTGTCACATTTTAAGTCATAAAAAAGCCTTTGCTCAGAAGAGGATCTGTGTACTGAAACCCTCTGGCTAACTGCAGGGATACAATGTGTTTCCTAAAAGCTTTTGGAACTCAAATTTCCGTTCTCACTGAAATTTTCTTTAAGCAATCACTGAATAGATACGCAGCAGGATTACTTTTATTTCTGTTGGAACTTTGTACTCTTTTATGGACAGACTGTGAAAGAGAAGTGTCAGACAGAAGTCTGTCAGCCTGCCACCCACCCTCACCTACTCTGTAACACATCTTTGCCAATTTTGTGCCCCTGGACCTCAGCCTGTTCATCAGTGAGCTCCCAAAGCATCTTCTTTTGTGACCTGTGTAGGGCTGAATAGGTGGCTGCCCCACCTCCAGGGGCAGAAAACTGACAGTCCTCTGTGTAGCTGCAGCCTCAGCAGGCCCTTGACTAGAATTAAAAGTCAAGTATTTTTAATTCTAACAATGTAAATTCCAAGTTAACAGAAGCTCAAATACCAAATGCCCTGTATCCAAGCACAGGAGTTCTCAATACCTTCATGCAGACATGACAAATGACAGATGTGTTGTTACATTGAAGGAAGAATTTAACTTTGCTGCCTTTTGCCTTATGCAATACAGCCATTGAGTGGTACCACAAATACAAAAGTGCTGGGATTTAGTGGAGCTATTCTTGTAAGAGCTACTGGTTTTCTCCAGTGTAACTTCAGTGGGCAAAACGTTAAGTAACATTTTGCAGGAATCAACCAAAACTGGAATGTCTATGGACAGACTTCCTCCTCGTTGAATTAAAATTACTGGGGTTTGTCCTCACTCTAAAATAATAGTGAACAAATGAATACTTTATTTACTAGAAGCTGATAATCAAGATTTCACTTGCAAAAATAAATTGAGATTTCCTACAAAGGGGTATTTGAGGAAATGCTGCCACAAGTCCTAGTCATGCTAAAAGAGCTGATTAGCAATAAGCTCCAACTTCTTACAGTAACTGTCTCTCTCTCTCTCTTTTTTTTTTTTTTTTTTTTTCATCATCCACTTTGAAAGCCACACATTTCTTTGATAGGAAAGATTCTGGTAACCCTGTAGGAATGCGTGTCTGCACTGAGATACTCCAAGCCCTTAAATGTCACCCATGTGAAAGCCAGTAAAAGAAGAAGTAGGAATCAGTTTAGTTAATGAATGTCCATAGGAAGTGCCAACAAAAACAACAAACAAAGAGAGAAGATGAAGGAAGCCATCCATGTGATGTAGCCTCAGTGCATCTCTCCCCAGCTCCTCTGCCTGGGTTCCATTACATGACTTTTGTATCTTTACTGTTTCTCAAACAGTCAAACACTTTGGTATAACCATTTAACCAAGGTATTACAACAAAATTCAAAGAATCATTAACTGTAAGGAAGTTATATATCTCAAAGAGCATCATGACAATAGTCCCCCCCAGTTAGAAGCTTTCAGGAAACTTCTCTGATATGAATACTTTTTGAATTTTAGAAATAAATGGATTCTGTTAGTAGAAATAAGATTTCAGCCCTAATTCAAACCAAAACTGGGTCACTGCTGGATCTAAAAAGAGTATCTGAATTGCCAACCAGACTAAAAAAACATAGCATTGGTAGGCTGCCAAAGTACCCAAGTTCTGGTGTGTTTTACTGAGCCCAGCTACCTAGAAGGTTTGATTTCAACTCACAGTTCTTTCCTTAATTTTCAGACTTCAGCCCCCATCTGCAATCATTTTACAGTGCATAAGGTCCAGCTACACAGGTACAGTAAGACAGGAAACTGAGTCCATAAGAATCCATTAACCTGTATGGATAGGTAGCAGAGGCACAATACTGCTCCTACAGCAACTAGCTGTCAGCAAAGCTTTCAATTTTGTAGCAGATTCTCAAAATCAGTCAGACTTTATAAATAGCTGGAAATAAATTCTCAAATTCATTCCACTAGGCTAACCCCACATATAAAAGTAATAAGGCCTTTTTCAATGTAATACCTGAATTACATTGGATGATACTCTAACTGTTTGAATTTGAGACTGTCCCCAGTTGTGAATACTCTGAGTGCTCTTGGCAGGATATACAATGGATGTAAAACTTGGAGACTTCCAAAGTAATTAATTTTACCACTTATCTTGCCATTTTTTCAGCAATCTACTTTATCCAAACTAATGAAAATCTAGACAGAAGTACTGATATGGGTATGACCACTATAACTGAAAAAAGTCAGGAAAATAAATGAAGCCCTTAGTTTTCTGGTTAACTCAGAAATAATTCAGATAGACAGAGTGATAGACACATACATAGAGAGAACGAATGTCTTTGTTCCAAAGGAATAAAAGCTTAATTCCTATATGATTGCTATTGCATATGTATGTTTTGTGCAGCTGGTGGTTTACATAAAAAATAAGCCACTGTAATATCCTAAAAAACTGAAAATGTGTTCAAGTCAGTAGGAGTATGCACAGTGGAATTTGTCCTGCAATTAGCATTATATTAGAGAAAGAACACCACCCACAGACTCTGCAGGCAATGCTATAACAAAGGAGACATAACAACAAACACTGAATGTTTCTTGACTTCAAAGAGTTGAGATAGACACCTACTTTTTTTGCAGTGAATCGCTTTTTATTTCTGAGATCAAAACACAACAGTTACTGAGCAGTTAATCTGAAAAAATTTTTAGAACATTCTGAAACTTTCTTCTCTTTGTGGTGAGTGTTGCATCCATGATGTAAGATTGCTGTGCCTGGATACTCCCTCCCATTCAAAATCTGAATTATTTTAACAATAATTACACTTTTATGCAGAAGATGCTACCATTGGTATATTTGATGCTATTCTAACAAATACAACAGATGGTAAAAAATGGCAATAGTCATGGAGATCTCACATGCCACAGCTACGTTACTTGTGTATCATTTTATCTGACATTAATAATATTTTTCTTCAAATAACATTGAAAATTCCCACTTTGCTAGGAAAAGTTACAAAACTCTTGACTGCATAGTAATTTGTGAGTTTTGATAGTATATTAACTAGTCCAGCTTACATACATTTTGATCCTCAGTTTCATGAAACCCAAGTAATTAGTTAAAAATCCATTAAATCAAATCCTTGCCCATATATACTTAACATGAAACAATCTATTCGTAAAATTTCACCTGACAGCTGTCAGTCCTAGTTACATAGAAAGTGGAAGTTTTAATGCAGGTAAGAAGTAAGTCTGTACACTGTATGCTCTCATAGCTGCAAGTGGATAAAAGATTTTGGACATTAAACTTGACACAATTGGATTTATCAGCCCTATAATCTTCATTAAGACAAAACTCTATGAATGCCAAAAAGAGTTTTAACTGATTAAATACCGTGACGTTGTGGCAACATCTGACTTGTTGCTTCATTTATCACAAATTACATGGATAGAGTTTTTAAATATTGTAATACAAGATGTTCTCTGGGCATCTCAAATAGCTAAAGTGGAATTCAGTTCTCACAGATAAAGCCAGGGCCTCCTTCATCCTGGAAAGCAATGACTGCAAT
>VZUA01006819.1:18163-58877 GCA_013401035.1 Horornis vulcanius
GCCTCTCCAGTTCATAAGCTAATCAGTGGTTTGTCTGCAGTCCCAGACAATGGAAATCAGAACTTGTTCAATCACCATATTAAAGATTTAAGATAAAGAGACTTTCTTGCAATACATTAATCTGTTTTATGTAAAACCCTTTTTAACTGAAGACTCTGAAACCATTGATTTCCTAGTATTTCCTCCTCTATAACTAGCCAAAGCTGAACTCATGATCTTTTGTCCAACTCACTGTTACATTTTTTTCTTTCTTTTTATACTGCCTCCCACACAGAGAAGCCTGAAACTTGTCTGTTTTTTAAATCCTCCTTCCCTTCCCTTCCCTTCCCCCTCTGCTATCTCTCTTCATTATGATTCTAAGATCTGTCCTTGCTCCTTTACAATAAAACTGGTGTCCAAGCAGCAGACTTAGACATAGCCCTTTTGCCTTGCCTTTTGGCCCCAGCAATAAATCCAGCTTATTGATATCTGGGAATAACAATTCCTGCTAGCTAAACCTCTGACCTGGACACCCAGCACTAATCCCAGCCCTAGCCAAGACCTTTTGCCTATCCCGGATTTAGTGCTGTCCCCGAGGCTGACCTTTCTGCATTCGTCAGTGGGACTTGGCTTATTAGCTTCTGCTGGCCTGGAGCTCCATTCTCAGAGCTGAGCCTTACCTGGCAAGGCCTGCCTGCCCTGGCCCAACACACTTTTTCTGAAACTAGCAGTAAACATCACTGATGGCATCTGTACGGGATGAATTCTGACCCAGGATCTGCCCAGAGACTCCTTCCTGATCTTCAAGTGATTATAGTCCTTCCAGACATTTTCCATTGTGAGATGAATTTTGAGGAAAAATTGAAACACCCCAAGAAAGACTTATACATCCAACAGCTATTTGCCTCATCCCCCATCTCTGCTAGCTATGTTAATAGAATATATTTCTTCTCAATTTCATTGCTTTCTTTTTTGAATGGGCCAATAATATTGTGTGAAAACATGGTGAGAAGTAATTGGCATAGAATGGTGTATCTATAGACAATTCTTAAATTTAATAATAGTTGCACTGACAATATGCTATTCATCTAAAAAATGGTATTTCCTAGAATGCAAATGTGTTTTTAAAAACAAGATTTTTTTGCATATCTGTAACTTCTTTGCATCCAGTCAGGGCAAAGCCACAGAGCTTCTGTGAGGCATATTTATCAGAAGAAACAGGAGTTGCTCTATGTGCATTTAAGATGGGGTTGAAGTAGTCAAAGGAAGTAAAGAAATAGAGGAATGGTAAGTGGTTAGGGCACATGCATTATGTTTGTTTCATTGACAATTACTCAGTAGGCTGAGTGGTAGATGAGGAGAATCTCCATTTTATGCCTGACTCAAAAGTAGTCCATTTTAAATGGAGATTTCTGTGAAATACAGTCATAGTCTTATCCTTTCAGTGAGTACCTCTTCTGAACCAGAAATTATTTTTTTCAGGGTGCTGCATTCCCCCTGTCTGCCACCCACAGCTCACCTGCTTGCTTGCATGTTTTATGAAAACTGGCCAGATCCCTGCCCAAAACTGGCACTGTTTGGGAAAGCTTTCCTCCTGAGAGCAGAGGGAGTTGTGGCTGAACTGGCTGCAGGGAAGCAGCGGAAAGGCTCAGGAGACAAATGGCCCTAACCAAGAGGTGGAGCAACTTGCCAGAGCAGGATGATAACCTCTTTCCCTTTTTTTTTGGCTCTGCCTTTTTAGTTTTTTTCTGATTTCACTTGTACTCCATGATAAACCAAACAGTATGAGACAGCGTGGATTGCAAAACACCATCTGTAGGTTCTTTGTAAAATGGAGGAAGTGGGAGAGGAAGGAGTTTCATCTCATGCATTACATCTCGCTGCAACAAATTTTTAAAAAACAGGTTTACAACCCAACTCCCCTCCTCCCAATGATGTCAAAAATCAGACATTCTGTCTTTCACCCGAAAGCAGGATAGGGGAATTTAGGTTTCCAAAGCTGAATTTTCAACAGAAAACATGCCTAACCTATCGTGTGAAGGATTAAATGCAATAGCAAGTACTAGGCGATAGTCTTACCCAGTTCAGGGTTTCTTTTAGGAGACACCAAAAGAACTTAGAGAAATAAAGATTTCTCAGTCAGGACATTACCTTTTAAAAGTATGTAAATATGAAAAGTTGCTTGTTTGGCAGTGGCTCTCTTGTCCCTACAAATGAAGCTGAGAATTAATTTGTTTTTGCTTTCATTCAGTAGAAAGCAAAATGCTTGTTTGTTTTGGGAGGCAAAGAAAGTGTGTGCAAGACAGTAAGAGAGAGGAATGCAGGTAGATCCATGAAATGGCTGAAGGTAGATGGTACAGGTGTTTTGCTGTCACTGCCTAAGTTATAGGTGACAACCTTTGCATGGATATAGAAATTCTCTACATCTGTTGGAGCACACACAGACTCAGAAATTACCTGGTCAGAGCATTATGTACCAGTGTGTCCTGCAGCTGAGAACATGTGCCACATCCACGTGTGCTTTCAGCAAAATTTGCCAGAGGATACATATACTAGGTCCTTGTTCAGCTTTTTGTTTCAGGTGGGACAACTAATTCTATCTGCTGGAGGTACCTTGTAATGGCTTTTGCCATCTCAGAGACAGGATTTCCGCTGACTATGGAGACATCCCCTCCATTAATTTATTTTCAGTGGTGGTACCAGTGAGCTCCCAGGGAAGGAGGAAGGACATGGTAGCTCCTGCAGGCATGACAGCCCATTTCTGGGGAGGCTCTGCAGGGTGTGAATGTTCAGATCGGGAAGCGAGAGAGAGGATCAACATTTATAATTCTCTGCCATGTGGTAATAATGACTGTAACTCAGTGTCTACACCCTGAATCTTGCCTCCTGGAGTAATCTGATACCAAAAAGTAATGATAAGATACAGTGAGTATTAGCTGCATTTTATAGAGAGAGGAGAGTAAATAAGGCATGGAAAGTGACTTGACATTAATTTAATTACAGTCCTTCTGCTGTTCATATGAAGGTTACTGCATGGCTCACACATGTGAAAGATATGGAGTGGCCTAGTGTTACAAAAGACACGTGCTTCTCAGCAAGCAGCAATTAGGTTCATATTTTGAACCTCCTATGAAAAGGCAAGGAGCACGTTCTATGTAGTGTATTTCTATTGTTGCAATGCTTTCAGTGCTACTGCTTAGCAGAGCACAAATGCAGACCTTACTAAAGAAGAAAAGGTCCAAATGCCCAAGGACATTGGGTGTGGAGCACTTCGGCTCCCATACCCTTGTGCAGAATTGTGTGTTGTATACTGAGACACTTGTCACTGGAACAAGAAGGGGACTGTATAAAGAATTTAATTTCTCTCTCTGTTGCATTTCAGAAGTCCACTTGGACCCCCAGAGAACATGGTGCCCCACAGCCGACTGCCAAACCGTGTGCCACATCTCACCCAGCGAGTCGGGAGCACCGGTGCCAGTGGAGTGCCCCGCCTGCCACCTGACCTTCTGCTCCTCTTGCAAGGAGCCATGGCACGGGCAGCACCTGTGCCAGGAAAACCAAACCACTCTGGTACCAGCCGAGCAGGGGTAAGATGGGAATCCATGATGGCCATGCAGTCTTTTGGGTCTTTTCATCACAGGGCCTCACATCACATTCATGGAGCAACTTCCTTCTAGGTCCACAGCTTCACCTTGGAGATTGTCCATCTCTCCTGGTGTTTCCTCAATACAATTCCAGTCTAAATATTACTTTAAATGATACATTTTATTTTTTCATACTTAATATTACTTGTGTACTTGTCAAGCTTGGGTTGCAACTGACACTTCTGAAAGGTGAAGGCCTCCAGGACTTTAAATCTGCCTAAAGGCTTTGTTCACGTGCTGTGCCCATACAAAAATCCAATATACCAATATTGCAAATTTTTCCAATGCTGTGATTAAGAAATCACCCCTGCTTAATATTTATAGAATCTCTGCATAGAAGAACCTGACTCCTACACAGATTGTAAATTTCACTTGGTGTTAGAAGCCTGATTTATGCTATTTCCCTTAAGTGCAAACAAGCTACTGATCAGGTTGTAAAAATCATTAATCTACAGAAGAGAGACTTTTGTGTTTAAATTATGTTGTGTCTTTGGCTATCCATCCTTGTTCTCAGAATCAGGTTATGTTGAGTCATGTGTTCAAAGTTTTCTATCTTTTTTTTTTTCAAGAAATGAAAACTTAAAACCTAGAGTATTCTGCTTGCTAAAGACTCCATTGAATGGGAGTTGCCAAAAAGCTCTTGCTATGATCTTTCTTCTCTGGCTGTGGTGGAGTTTAAGCCTGTTTTATTCAGACAAGGACAGTGCTCTGAGTTGCATAATCAAGTCATGTTAAATGAATTGTGCAAGGTCTCTGTAACAAAGTCTTAAGTTTTAATGCTATAGGTGATTAATTGTGGGTGTTGGTTTTATATAGCATAAAGGAACAAGGCAAGGGATTTTCACTTTTATGTGATATTAATAGTCTGACACCTAGTAGTGAGTATGCTTCAATGTATTGTACTGGATATAAGAAGCTTCACATACTGAGTGCGTTAGGACAACAGCGTTAGATGCTCTGAAAAATAAGCATAATACACGTCAGGCAGTGGACCTGAATACCAACAACTGTGTTCACATCTCACTTTAATGTTTCTTTATGTTTCTAGATTCCTTATTGGAGCAGAGACAGAGTCACCAATTAAGCAGTGCCCAGTTTGTCGTATTTATATTGAGCGAAACGAGGGCTGTGCTCAGATGATGTGCAAGAACTGCAAGCACACGTTTTGCTGGTATTGTTTACAGAACTTGGATGTAAGTGCTGCAGAAAAAACACCAAGATAAAGAATAATGGGGTTAGGGTTAGTCTGAAGCCCTGTACAAGCTCTTTGTTAGTTCATTGCTGTCCTAGTGAGTTTCTCAGCTCTATTTAGCTTCTGACTCAGTTTCCTTCTCTTCTTTCACCCAGTGCTTTTGTTTATATCAGTATAGTTTTTGTTTCTTCCATAAAGGGTTGTAGCCATGTTAGTTCTTTGAGGGAAATGGGATTAACACGTTGCTTTCTGGAGGTTTGTTCCAGCAGAACCTTGCTCAGATTCCCTCTTCCAGTAGCTAAAACCAGTTTGGTTGAGAGTGAGGGAAATAAATGCCTTCCACCTATTTCGACAGTAAAGGACATAAAAAAAAAAATCTAAAAAATGGTATGATAATGGGTGAAGGGGGTTGATCCATGGTATGATGTCTTAAGGGCTCCTGCTAGGGAGGACTAGGTCTCCTTTACTAGTCCGTCTCTAGTGCTATGTTTGCTGAAGAGAATGATGGGTTATTAGGCTTGAGGATAAAAATGTTGGATCATGGACATGGATTGTGAAGTGCATGTTGCTAAAGATTTCTCAAAGGTTACAAACCAGTCTCAACTCCAGTGGACTTCAAGTATCCTAGCAGCATGAAGAGTCCTGGAAGTAATGCACTTGTATATATGGCAGCTTGCCCTTTTGGCACAGTCATCAGTAACAACTGTGGAAGTGTGAAAAGGACTTTACCAGCACTTGAATTAAAATGCTATATGCTGTGTGGCTTTTCTTGTCTTCTTTTTGTACTTCACAGCCAGCAAACAGTGAGACTTCCTCAATCTTCATGCTTTACTCAGCATGCTAAACAGGTTTTCCTTAGTGTTATGTCCCCTTTCTGTGTGGGTGAATGTGCTTTTTCAACATGAGTCTTAGGGCTTGCCTCAGAGTACATGCAGTACACGATGATTGCTTAACGCTGTGCTGAACCAGAAGAGTGTCACAAGTTTGCAGACTCTACAGACATGTCCTTATCGAGTTTTTATCAGTTCAAAGGGAGAAAGAGAGAAAGAAACTGTAGTTGTGTGATTCAAATGTAGTTTTTCTAAATGTGTGGGGGTGTAGATGAAGGTAATACCTGCAAAGCCAGAGAGCAGAGCTGAAAAATGAAAGGGGAAACAGCATCAGGTTACAGCACAGTGGTTTAGGGAGGGTAATGCAGGGTATGAGTCACCTTCTGAAGAAAAGAATGGGTAGTTTAATAAGTATTAATGGTAAAAGAGAAATGAAACAGGATTTTTGTACTTTTTATATTTTCCTGTTAAGTCTAAGAAGAAAACAACTATGAAATAGGTACATCAGGAGAACAGAAGGTGGAATACTTCAGGAAGATGATACCTCACATTGCTAGTTTTCAGAAATGCTTGTTGTTTTCAGTCCTGTTTATCATCACCAAATTACAGACCAGGTACTTGTGCAATTGGTGAAACTCGCATGCTTATGCTTCCTAAAAGTGGTGGAGGAAAGATGCTGTATGATAGCTCAGGAGTCAAACATACGCCAATTTCTTAAACTGCGAGAAGTTACTCTAGATAATTATTTAGAAGACAGGTGAACTTGTCTGTTGGCTGCTGACAATTTCTAAGTAGTGCCAGGAAGGCTGTGTTTCCACTCTGGTCTTGAACCTCTCCCTGCAGTTCTGTAACCTGCTCTTACAGCTTCTCCTTTTCTCTTTCAGAATGATATTTTCTTACGACATTATGACAGAGGCCCTTGCAGAAACAAGCTGGGCCACTCACGGGCTTCAGTGATGTGGAACAGAACCCAGGTGTGTTCCTAGCCAGCTGGGCAGAGCTTTCATGCATGCATGAAGCAAAGAGATTTTACCCATCAGAGAAGAACCAAGATGATTATTTTCATATTTTCATCCTTTTTTTTTGTGACCTATGCTATGTTTATGCATGCACATGCAGATTTTATTTTCCATTCTATCTAAATATGTATTTTTCACCACCCTGTCTTTCAGGTTGTGGGGATCCTCGTTGGACTAGGTATCATAGCATTGGTGACCTCCCCCTTGCTGCTTGTGGCATCTCCATGCATCATCTGTTGCATTTGCAAATCTTGCCGGAACAAAAAGAAAAAACACAGCCTGCCGACAACCTAAAACTGTGACTTTTTGAGTCTCCATCTGTACAGCATATGTATGTGAGAAAGCACAATGGTTGTGTTTTGGTGCCATACCTACCAAATAATGTTCCCTCTTTTTTTGCCAGTGCTCGGGATAAGTGCCTATTCTTGGCAGGTTACTCTATCGCTAACAAGTCCTAGTGGGGAAAAAGTCTA
This sequence comes from Horornis vulcanius, assembly GCA_013401035.1. Taxonomy (NCBI): domain Eukaryota; kingdom Metazoa; phylum Chordata; class Aves; order Passeriformes; family Scotocercidae; genus Horornis; species Horornis vulcanius. The sequence continues at coordinate 25,301 of VZUA01006819.1, forward strand.
GATTATTGTGCAGTACATACAGTGTAGTAGGCTTTTGCTTCCTGAAGAGGAAAACAGGACACCATTCAGTACTTTATGCCATAAATATGGTCTACCATTCAAGACTGATAGAACATTCCCATTTTCCATCAGCTGCACATGACTTGATCCTGCCCCATTACTCTGTCTATGCGGATCCAGTCATTCCTGTTGTGCTTGCTGTTGGTCTTGGCGACACTCATATTTCTCAGAAAGTTTTGGGTCTTTTGTGAAAGAGGGAGAGGGAAAAGCCTGATTTGGTTCTTCTGTCTGCTGGCTTGTGTCCAGTTAAATGCAACAAACAATTAAGAAAATGTGTTTGGTAGTTTCCTGTTAATTGGCTGCCATGGCATTTCTTTCAGCATTGAGATCCATTTGATTTTTACCATTGATCTCAACTACAGAAGTAAAAAAAACCAACAAAACGGTTCCTAAGATGGAACTCTCTTTTGAGAGACTAGACTACCTTGAGAAAGCTGCTATTTTTTTTCCACATCAAACATGATGTATCTACCATGAAATATTAGGAGTATGCATATTTCCCTAGCATTGGGCATGTCTTTTGTCAGTACCGTGGGTGTAGCAAACTCACAGTGAAGGTAATATTGTAAGAAAGACTGTGATACAGTTCCCATTTTGTGCACAGCGTTGGGATCCTGATTGTGTGTGTACAGTGACAGCATGGGCACAGATATACCAAGTACATATGGGTAGTCAGTAGATTTTTTTTCAACAGTTTACATGGGTTGGCAGCAAGAACCCTGTTACAAAGTTGTAAACCAGGCTAAGCCAAGCCCTCCTTCAAAACCTTATGGACCTGCTGAAGTGAATACTTGAGAAATGCTGTGTATGTGTGAGCTCCGTACTTTGGCGGGTATTTCTTTCGTCCTGCTCAAGGTTAACAAACTCTGTTACTGAAATTTTTTAGTTACTCTGAATCTGGAAGGCTGTCATTTGATAAGTGCTTCATTTTAATTTGGTGCCTCACCACCAAACCAGTTCAGACCCTGGTATTGATTACACTTGTATAAGTTCACTGAAAGCTCACTGAAGAGCTGGAATTACTCCAGGCTCAGTCAGGAGTAGCTGAGATCAGACTCTACACCCTGGAGTTTATTTCCTTAATGGATGGTGCACCTCACAACCGGGGCCGGTGGCGCTTTTGTTCTGGACTCCTGTCTGTGCATTCTATATCTGTGGGAACAGATACAAGTTTGCACTATATAATTGGTTGTAATTCCAAACCCCTTTCCTTAAGGGCTGCGAGGTTTGAAGGAGATGCTCAGCCCCAGTGTGGTGTCGGGCTCGCACTCCGCCCGGCTGCCCCTCTTGGAGCACACAGCGCTGGTGTGACTGTGTGTGGTGTTTGGCCAAGCCTCAGGAACTTTGCCTTCTTGGCAGCTGTAAATGTGACCTTTTTTCTGTTTGACTTCGCTCTCTGGTTACTGTAACAAAAGTGGCAGGTGTTCTTCTTTTGAGAAAGTGTAGTCTGTTGAGCAGACTAGCGAGGACAGAGGCCTTTAATGATACTGTCTGGTTTACTTTTTAATTGATTTCTTTTATAAATAGTGTCTGACTTTGCTACCAGTCGTGGCTGGAAGGCAGGCAGTGCTCGCCTGAGCAGTGTGAAAGGCTGTATTTATTCTTCATTCTCAGCTTTGAAGGAAAGCAGAACGGTAGACAGTACATTCTAAAAACAGTGCAATGCAGGCAACTGCCATTTATAATAAATAAAGAATGTTTTCTGTATGTGTTTTCTTGAAGAGCACTAATGGTAGTGCTTTGGGGTACTTGTGACTGATTAAAGTGTCCAGCCCTTGGCTTTGCACTATTTTTCTACCTACGTTTTTGTGGCACTACTGTCATTTCCATTTTATTTATGAACTTGAAGTTGCAAGTCTTACTCTAACAAAGCCTCAAGGACAAAGATGTAGGAGCTGTACAGTCTCTTCAAGCATAACCAGCATTGCAATGTACCAATATCCTTTGTGTGTTAAAGTTTGAGGGTTTTTCATGTTTTGTGATCTTACCCCTGACCAGTGCATCCTTTGCTGGTCTGGTTTCTTTCCTTGTCCTCTCCCTCTTTCTGTTGGCCTGTTTGTGCTAAAATGCCTATTGGAACGAAGGTGTCAGATCTCTGTTAATGAATCTGTCAGGTTCTTCCCTCTGTTAAGGAAATGCAGTGGAAGGCAGCTCTCTTGCACCAGTTTAGGTGCATGGTGGGCGTACCAAAATTGGTATAAATTAATCATGCAGGAGTTAGCACAGCCTGGCAGCCTCAGCACCAGTCCAGGCATCTAAGAAATCTGGATGTGGATTGGTAGCCCAAGCTTTTGCTGGAGGTCTTTACACAAAATCTGGATAAGGAGAGCATGAGCTACAGGGACCCCTTCCTATGGCTGTGTAGGTGCAACAAATGGACCAAGAAAGAAGCTCTAGACATCTTTGTAGCTTAAAATTAAAGCTTTACAACAATGATTTTCTTTAAAAGGCTGTGTCCAGTACCCCAGGTATCCTGGCTTTTCATGCCATGGGAATACTTGAGCATGTGCATTAAGTAGAACCCTGGCCTGGAAGAGTGGAGCAGTACATGCCCTGAAGTGCTGGGAGCAGGAAAGCCCTGTTACTTTGTTTTCCAGAAGGCAGCTATTTTGCACCAACTGGCTACGCTCACAGAGTTTCCAGAGAAATATTTTAGCAGGAATCCTTTTACAGTGTCGGCTTTTGCTTTTGTGTTGGTTTTTTTTTTTTTTTTTCGCTTTATAAGAAACTTTAAAGTCACTTTATAAAAGATTTATTGAAAGCATGACAAATAATACTAGTAATAATTAGGGAGAACAGAAAAAAACAGGACTCTGACTACATCTGACTCATCTTAATCGAGGTATGTGTAAACCCACCCTCCTGAGCTCCATCTGTGTGATGCAGTTGGTGCACATTACTACCAGGCTTCACTGCTCTTCCCATCTCTCCTCTTGCCCCTGTGGCAGGTGGCTGGTGTGGGGGCAGCAGCCAGGGGAGAGCTCAGGGCTGTGGCAGGGCAGGTGCCACACAGGAGCACATTGCCCACCCTGGACTCATCACCAGTTTGTGCTTGGGCCTTTAACCACTGAGAGACACCTTGTGGGGTTTAGGCCTTTAATGTTACATTGAGAGCATTCACAGACGGCTCTCTTGGAGAACAGAAGTGGGAAGTACTCCATTCCTTCTGAACCAGGAGCATTCAGGCCTTATGAAAATTGGGCTATAGGTGTTTAAAGGTCAGCTTCTAAACTTAAGTGACCAGTGCTGGAAATCTGGATTTGTATTGCATCTGGCTACATATCACATCATTTCCCATCAGTCACTGGGTCAGTGTCAGCTGAAGATCCCATTCAGCATTCCATGTCCTTGAGTTAAAATGAGGTATCGATGGTACCTGCTCCTAAATCCATCTCTTAATAAAATAAGGTATTTGTCATGCTACAGCATAAGTGCATCTCTGCAGTATTTATTCCAGAACTGTAGTGGGTGTTCAGTGCTGCCCTTCAGTAAGTGATGGCTTATTTTTGTTGCATGGGGTTACTTACCCCAAAGAAGGGCATGAGGGGTAGCAATAATGAATGTTTCTCAGTGCTTTAATGATGCTAATTGCTAAGTCTTGTTGTCTGTCCAGTAACACAGCATGAAGTCCAAAGATAAGTTTAAAATGTACACAAATTTTACTTGAATGAACTAAGAGAAACTGGATATTGCCTCCATATTTGCATGAAGAAATAAATACAAGTTGACAGATGCAACTGCATTTCCACAATGGGACAATAAAATCAACTTTTGGCCGCTCCATTTTTGGTACCACACTGGGTGGTTGTGTTGTAGTGCCTGCTGCTTTAAAAATTTGAAATCTGTTTTGCACTATAATCTCCTTCTCCCAGTCATTCTTTCTCAAACTAAATCCTTTTATGATCTTATTTTTCATCCTGTATTTCAGGCCAAAGATTCTTAGAGCAAAGCTAGTAGATTTCTTTGTATGAGGTTAAAAATCTTCCAGCCATTTTCTCCCAGGTTTTAAAAAGAAATTTGATGCTGAGATACCTGACCAAAGATAGAAATTCCAGACTTGGCTTGTTTAGAAAAACTTATTGAGACTTAAGAAGTTCTCTTGTAAGACCTAAATAAGGGCTGTTTTGTTAAGATCATAGATAAGGGAGCCCTACAGCTTCTGAGCTTCACGGAAGAGATGCTTCTATTGGTAAGCAGACTTCTTTGGAAACGTGCTGGGGAGAAAAGAATTAAAAATCTACATCCTGTATACATATTTTTATTATATAAATCAAAAATACTTCTCCTGTATAGATTCATAATTTAGGGATTCAAACTCTCTGGAAGCTTTCAAGGGTATACTTACCCAGGAAGATAATCTTATAAATATGCTGAGGCAGTTGAACAGAATGTGCTAGTTATAAAAAAGTTGTCAGACATCTCTCACCCGTGAGTGTGTAGGATGAGATCGTAATTTACATGGCTGGAAATAAAGATGTGAAAATTTACCTTTCCTAGAACAGCAAGATTTGGTTCTTCTGCAGTCTTCTGGAAGGTTAACTTATTGCTAAGACTCTGGAGAACTTCAGTCTCATTTTCACTTGTCCTCTAGTTAGTAAAGTAATGAAGTGAGAGCTGAATGGTGTTGCTGAACAGGAAGCCCAAAGTCTGTCTTGTGTCACAACCCTGAAGTTTCTCATAACCAACGTGGTTTTATAATTTATTATTATAATTTATGCAATGCAAATATAATTTATAATTAGTAATTGTAAAATACTAAGGATGAAGTATCATTGCCTTTATCATATGATAGATTTATTTTAATTACATTTATACTGGAAGGCTTTTGTCTTCTGCTTCCCATAGAGAAGGTCTAGGTCTCTCCCGTAGAGAGGTGGTGCACCTGGAAAAGTAAATTTCTGTGATCAGGTGCAGTCCACTGTAAATGTTTCCTACTATTTTGTAGTTATATCAGAGGTTTTTTTATGATCACTCAAGTTAGTTCTTTGAATTGAGCAAATCTCTATTGTTAGGAAAGGTAATTTCCTAGCAATTAATTTTATTGACCATCACAATCTGAGCTATGAAAAATGGCACTGGTAGACAAGGTCCACCAGCTCTTTAGGGGACACAACCACATTCTTCTCTCTTCTTCCCAAGAAACTTTCTCTTTTCTTGGATGAAAATTAAGGATGTCAGTAATTTGCTTGTGCCTTCTGGATGTCCAGGCAGGAGCTGCAGCTTCTGGTGGCCATTTGCCGGGAGATCCCAGACAGGTTGAATGTGCGATGCTGCAGCACGTGTGCAGTGAGTTGCTTGAATTTCAAGAAGGTGCCTGAGCTTTGTGGCTTCCTGGGACCCGTGCAGTGGGATGTGGTGCACAAGGAGCTTGTCCAGATGAGGCTTCAAGTGCCACCAGCTCTATGGCACGTGTTGTGCTGGGCCCTCTCACCATGTTTGAGCGTATCCCGGATGTTCATCAGGGGCCCTATCTCAAGCTTGTCCTTTCCATAGCTACCCACCCACCTCCAAAACTCCCCAGAACCCAGAGCAAATCTGTTCATTTTCCAGGTTTCTTGCTGCTGGCCTGGTGCACTTTCACAGAAGTTCACATGAGCTATTTGAAGCTCAGCTGGTCTGATAATTTACTTTTCCCTAATGAGCAAGGCTTGGGAATGAGGAGAAGCAGAACTGTTCTGTACGCTGGTATTGGCATCATAGGCATGAAGGGTCACTGTGTGAGAGCTCTCTTAACTGCCCCAGCATTGCTTATTTCTGAAAAAAGCAAGTGTTTTAAATGTGTGTTGATGGAAGTGTCCAAGTCTGACACTGGATATGTTTGTGTGTGTGGTGTGAACCAGCAGCGGCCACAGACCCCTGTCCTGCCCCTCACAGATTTTGCATTCTGTTTATCTATTTTTTTTGGGTTTTTTCTTCTCCTCCAGGTAATACACTTTCTTCACCACTTTTCTTCTGGTGAAGGGCAAAAGGGTTTGATCTTTGTAAGATTTGTTAAAATATTTTTGTGTTTATAAGAAGAAAGCTGTCATGTATAAAGAAATAAGTGCTTTTGTAAATTTTTTTTTTTGTGTGGTATGATTCAGCATTTAAATGTTTTACAGATGCAATTTTTGCACTCTCTCTGCATATATTCATGAAAATTATATTTATTTTCTCTCTTCAAGGTTTACTTCGGGTTTTTTTCTTCTGATGTTATAAAATGCGATATGTGCAACATTAAAAAAATAGTGTAAAGACATTGTCTCATTTTGTTGTAATATTCAACTGCCCTTAAAAAGATAACATAGAAGATTTATGGAAAGAATTTGAATACATCAGATGTGCTTAATGGAAATTTTGAGGATAAAAAAAGGTAAAAGAGCTGGGATCGAGAGTCTTGACTCTTATTTACTTTCTCAAGAATAATTGACATTAAAATCCTTTTAAAGAGTGTGAGGCAGACTCTGTATTAGCCCTGTGAGCTGCTGCAGTGGCATGCAGGCAGAAGTGGTGTTTTCTCTCCATAGGTGGGATGCAGGATTACTAAAGATCTGCTCCGTGGCAAAGTCTGGTGGAGGCTGTGGCTTGGGAGCTACCAGGAGCACCTGAAGGAGCTTGAACTACCCGAGCAAGTGGATGTGGGATGTGTGGCAGGCTGCACAAAGTCTGCTCCTTCAGAGCCTCCTTTACCTTCACTTACTCCCTCAGCCCTGCCTGTCCTTGCAGCAGAACGGGGCTTCCTGCTCCAAGTTTCTGAAGTACCTGATGGAATGCTACATTTTGCTGTGCAATTTCAGACATCCATGCTCCTTAGTTTCCTCACACACCCACCTCCTGCAGTGCTTACAAGAGACAATCACAGCTGTGGTTTTGAGCATCACACATGAAGGCGATGTTTACCATTAAATATTTCTAGCTTAGCTACTCAGCATCTGAAGGTAGGATTTTCCAACTGGGTGACATATCCTTGAAAACTCTGCATGTCGTCTGTGGGGCTGTTCACCTCAATACATTACCTGAAAGGTCTTGATGAGTGTTGCCTCTGAGAACATGTTTTCAGGATGAAGGTTGTGGAGAATACTACCATTTTCACTTACAGCACCAATTATGGTCATGAATATACATTTTTTCCCCCACTAGTTTGCTTAAAGTAAATTCAGCACCGATATTATTCCACTTAAACACAGTAATTTTTTTTTTTAATATGTGTGTGTGTGTTCAAGGCTCTGTCTTGTGCAACAAAGCAGGAGCAACTTACCAGTCCACACATTAACAAAGGTGATGACTTGCAGCAGACTGAAGGTTTCCAGCACAGCACTTTTCCTTCAGAGATCTTGCTGATTACTGAGGAACCATCTTTCTGATGGGAATGTGTCCATTCTGTCAGACTTGTGATGGACACCAGCTGCTGGCAGCCAGTGTGCCTGGTACCCTGCCAGCCTACCAGCTGCCAGTGGTGGGCAAACTGCCCGGCTTCCCACCTGGTAGACGAGTGAACTGCCAGCTCCTCACCTGGCAACTTTGAAGAAAAACACCAACAGAACTTTTCCAAGGAAAAGATACACATTTCTGAAGTTCCAATATTTAAAAATCCAAATCAGACTAGTCTAAGCAACCCAAATATCTCCTGGCCAGTTTTGGAACATTAAAAAAAAAAAAAAAGTCAATGGATTCAAATTTGATTTGATCCCAGCTTCAAGGTGCAATTTCCCCTCTCCCAGCTCCTGCACTTGTCATGAAGACTGGTTTTCTTTAAAAGCCTTTTATTTAAGAGTTATTTGTAACCAAATCCATCCATTTTAAACTCTCCATGCTTTTTGGGATTACATAAGGTGTCATTTACCTTCTTAACCTCTGTGTGTGCACATCCATCCAGTCACCCACACCCACTTCTACACTACCCACAGTCTGATCCATCCTTCCAGTTTGACAAACACAACCCACATCAGCCTCTTAAAGCACCTTTCCTGGTCTCCCATTTCTGCTCTGGGGTGATCCAGTGGGTGGGGCAGCCCACCCCATCATCATTCTGTCACATGTCCCTGTGGGGCTCGTGACTCCTCCTGGGAATCCTTGCTCCTCTGTAAGCAGCAATGGCCTGCCTCTCAGAAGGATTGCACTTGCAAAAACCTTTCCCAAAGTCCTTTGATCCTGGTGCCTGCTTGGCAGCTCCTTTCTCTTTCAAGTTCTACAACTTGTCCAGTCTGAAAACTTAGTTTTTGGAAACCAGAAATCATGGAAAATTAGAACAAAAAGGCTTGTCTTTCCACAGAGCTTTCTATGGATATCGCATAACTAAAAAACACCAGAAAATCCAAAAACCCAAAGCAATCCACAACAAAAATAAATAAAAATAAAACCAAACCAACCTCCCATACCACCCACAAAATCATACTTATCAGGAGAAACACTTTCCACTTGGTGTCATGGGTTACTTCTTGCGGGATGTCTCCTGCTGAGCTGCTCAGCCCAGAGAACACCTTGTTAACACCTCTGTAGTGAGCCATGTCTGCAGCCACTGCCATGCTGAGTCTCGCTGGTGTTCAACGGGCAAACCCAAGGCTTCAAATCTATACCATGAAACTCAATACAAAAAAACCCTAAATCCTTTCTTGTCGTTCCTTCCCCTAATCTGAGCTCCAGCTGTGCTAGCAAGCAGTGCGCCCAGCAATAGGTGCATGTTAAAATTCAGCAGGGATGCTGGAATAACTGTGTCAGAGCTTTTAAGCAAGTCTTGTGTCCACACCTCCCTGGAGATGTGCTTGTGTTTTATCCAAAAGGGGAAAACTGCAGGATCTCTGATTTCTCAAAATGGGGTTATAAAAAGTGTTTGCAGAAAGGTGAAGCCTCTGAGCAAGAGCACTCCATGTATTTTTCCTCAGTAGCGTCATGTAGCAAAGAAATGAGAAATCCTTCCTGACACTGACCCTTTCTTAGCAAAATCCATTATCAAGTACAGTTGGTAATTTCACATTCTCACCGTCTTGTTGAGATCTATGCCACTGTCAAAAGGTCAGACTTTGAGAAACCTGGAGGACTGGCCAATTAGTAGGTAATTGTGTTTTCCTGGGTCTTAGCTAGAAAATTTGCATTTAAGCCCAGGTGGGTGTAGATGCCTGTGGTAGTGTCTGTGGTTCTTAGTTGTGAGAGGTGAGAGACTGCTGCTGCTTTCAGCAGCTCCTGCTCATCGTGGGCACCACAGCTAGTGGGGAAGCTGCTTGGTAGGTCTTAGATTGACCCATGTGAATGAGTGAACTTCCTCTTGCTTGGTTATGTTGCCCAGAGAAGTTGTGGGTGCTCTATCCCTGGAAGTGTTCTAGACAGGGCTGGATAAGTCTTTGAACAACCTGGTCTACTGGAAGCTGTCACTGCCTGTGGCAAGGGGTTGGAAGCAGCTGATCTTAAGGACCCTTAAAACTCTAACCATTTTGTGGGATGGGGGTCTGTGGGTTAGGCCCTGGGAGGAGGACTCCAGGGAGTGTGCTGTGAAAGTGCCCAGAAGCAGTGCTCTGGATCATAGAGAAGGTAATTCAGGACCTTGAGCCTTGCTCAGCTGAATGTCTCTTAGGAAAAGCTGAATGTCTCTTAGGAAAGCTTTAAGGGTTTGTGGTTGGTTTTTTTTTTTTTTTTTTTTTTTTTTTTTTTTTTTTTTTACCTGTACCTGCTCCCATTTTGAGGTTTTTCCAGGGATTCCCAGTCAGAGTGTACAAGGAGAGATGCAATGGGAAACATCAAGGGATTATATCTGACTCCCTGGGATACTGAAGCTTGACTAAGCTCTGTTGTTTTGCCAGGAGAGGGGAATTAATCTCTTATCTACTACACTGTGTTCAGTTTTGCTGACCTATACTTTGCCCATTTAGCTGTTGCCTGGAAGGGACAGTGTTCCTGATGATCTCTTTGGCTAGAGAAGCCTTGTGGCATATCTGCTACTGAAGTTGGCTGACATGAGCAGTGTTGTAGTGCCAGTGGCACCAAGCGAGGTAGTGTAATTTTACAAACATAATCAGAATGGAAAGGAAACTTCTAGCTTTGCTCATGCTATGACTACAAACAGGTAGAATGTGACATGCCCTGGGGCCTTCAGCCTGTGTTCAGTAGGGAACAGTTTGTGGCTCCTCAGGGGGTGGTTTCAGAGTGGTAACAGGGATGTTCTGGGATGCAGCCAGACCTGAGTTCCTCTTGGCTGGGTGAGGAAGTGCAGCAGGGCCTGATATATCTGTGGTGGCTCAGAAACCAGAAGAATGCTTGTGGTAGTAGTGGCTTGGCTGGGTTTTACACTTATTTCTACCACCTCTGAGCTATGTTGTCTTCACATCACCCCAATATGTGGTCTAGGGCTCTTAGCCACAGGAGAACTCTGGTAGGCAGAGTGGAGGCTTGGAGTGGCTGTAAGAAAACTTTCCTCTTCTCTCTTCCACCAAACATATGACATTTGGTATGGTCATATGTGTGTTTAATCAAAGGCTTCAGTCTGTACTGCAGGTAGCTTTTGGAGGAGGAAAAGACACTTCACTAGTTAGCCAAAGGTGTCTTGGTTAAAGTTCAGCTGGTAAATTTGACCCTCTTACTAATTCTGTTTATGAAGATGAGTGGTTTCCCTTAATGTGCCATCCCTCATACAGACTAGGATGCTTGTGGGTTTTCTTTCTGTCCGTTCCCTCTAGACAAGTGGCACAGCTGTTCATGCTGTTAGGTGATTATTTGAACTGGCACGTGGTACAGCTGCTCCAAAGGATCTCTCTGCCTGAGCACTGTGAGAGGTGGTAAATGTCTCTTCTACAGGGCTGTGCTGCTGCTCAGAGCTTGGCTTGGACCTGTTCAACACTTGTGGGGAGCTTGGACAGGTCCCACCATGGCGAGATGAAGGGAGAGTTTTGTCATGACTTTGATCCTTTCACTTCTCTGCATAATAGTCAACTTCTTTCAACAATCCTTAATCCCATCTTAGATGAGCCAGTAAAACTATCTGTGTGCTTAAGGTGAGAGCCATTTATAAAGGAATGGGCATGGTTGTAGAAGCTTTTTGTCCAATGTCCTGATCCCAGTTTGGGGCCTGAAGAGAGTGTATGAAAGATGCCTCACAAGAGCCTGGAAGAGGAGGCAGGTTTGGGGACCCAGGGGGAAACCTGATTGCTGCTGCCCCAGTGTCTCTCCTGCCTTCCAGGGCTCTACTCACATTTGCTTCCTGGCAGCTCCTGGTGTGGCAAGACCCTTCCTCTGAGCCCCTCCAAATCCCTCTGTAAATGAATATTGCAGAGAAAAAACAAACCTGACTGCAGAGGGGGAAAAACACTTTCCAAGTAGGGAAAGGCAAATGCCTATGTAGGAGAACAAATCATGGGAGTAATGTGTAAGACTACATTATTTTTGTTAATTTTTGTAAGATGACTTGGTTCAGCAGCCAGAGTTGAGGCATATGGGATCAATAATAAGAATTCAAAGAAAAAAGCATGTATGTTAGCAACAGGGGGTAACTCAGCAAAAATCAAGCCTGTACTTCTTTGTAAATTAAAAGCAAACCCCTAATTCTAAGCTTCTGTGGTTCATAATCCCTCTAAGGATTTTGGTCACTCTTCCCAGCTGTGGCTTGCGTTTGGATGATGCCAGGCCTGGGCTTGTGGTTGTGCTTAGTGTTACATGCGCATGTGTGTCCCACCGCTGCCAGTATGGTCTGTGCCAAGTTTGTGCCTGTGTATAAACTTTTGTGGGCTGACAGCTCTGCAGGAGATGAGCCCTGAATGGCAGTGGGCACGGAGACTGGCGGGATTGCGTGCCTGCCTCCCTCCATCAGCCTCATCTGTTGCTGACACCACCCAAGGGAATGGAGCGTAGTGCCCCCTTCCTTTCCTAAGCACCTCGTGTCTCCTGATCCTGCATCCATGTGTTTTGGGTGTTACTGAGACCCAGCCTTCTAGTTAAAATCCAGGAAAGACTTGATTTTAATGGGACTGGTGGCTTTTCTAAGTGAGTAGTAAACACCTTCAGTCCTGAGTGACTCCAGCAAACCCTGGAGCCTGTGCAGGCTGGGATGGGGGATGTTACAGCTGTAAGTATCTGCTAGGGCTTCTCTGGCACGGGCTGTGATGGTGGCCTAGAGGGAAGTATGTGCCCCCACACATACTGCAGGTATGTCTGCAGTTCACCTCTTCTCCCCCATTCTCCCTCAGGTTGGTCTGTACAGGAGCAGCAAAGTACTCAGTAATCCTGCTTCCACTCCTCTGGGAAGGTGAGTCCCTCTCCAACCCAGGGTTTGGTGTCAGTCCATGTCTGCAACTGGCTTTAAGCTGAGGTCACACTGGAAGGATAAGCACCCATGACAACCAGGATTGCTTATGACCTCAGCAGTGGAGGTGTTATTATAAGCTCCATTACTCATATGTTATCATTATGCTATCATATAATTTTATGTAACTGCCATTATCAAACTATGTATTTATATGCACGTGGTGATCACCTGAAGTGACCAGTTGCTTCCCAAATGTGGTTATACTCCAGTGCATGTGAGACTAAAATACCTGGCCGCCTGAGGCCTGGAGAAGTCCAGGGGTGATAAGGCACTCGAGCTGTGTAGGGCATTGCTTTGCTGGGGGAGAATGGAGGCATTTTCTGCGGGAAGATGAACTTATTTTGCTCTTTGCAAATCATGTGTCCATCATCCTTGTCCCTCTGAGCCCCGGCTCATTCTTCGAAATGACAGTGATTTTGGCTGAAGATGCCCTCTGCCTCTTGTTACGGGATTTTGCACATCCAAAGCTTCCTGTAAAGCTGGCACTGATGTGGGCCTGCTGGGATTGCTGCTGGGCTGCAGCATTCCCGTGGCTTGGCAGGACAGAGGAAGAAGAGACTGCTTTATACTCTGTGGACTGCGTCAAGCAAAGTATAATAGCTTCCTCCCCAAGATTTGTTTTAAAAAATGGATGCTAATGTACTAAAAGCAAAGATGCCATTTATTTTTAAATATGGTTTAACTAGAAACCATTTGCACTGTTTCATGCTGTATCATTTGTGTTTCACTTACATCTTCGGGAAAGCAGTGGGGGAAAGATGCACAAGTCCAAGGTGGGAAAGAGAGAGGAAAAAGAAAAACCAAATGTTGCCTTGGATGTAGGATTCTGCCAATTACTGTTCTGGTATCCAGTGTAAATCCATGGCCTCTGTTTGGTGCATCTCTGGGCTAAGCTAGTAATATTTGACAGTCAAATGCTTTGGGGTAAAACACAGCTCACCAACCTCCTTGCATCCCTCAGGAGCACAGGGCAGGTGATACGTGGGAGAGAAGCAGCAGCAGTGCAGGAACAGCGACTGCTCACCAGTGACTTTGTGCAGAGGAGAAAGTGAGTGTGGGAAGGGAGGAGAGCAAGAGGGAAACAGTGATAAGTGCCAGAGATTTGTCTTGCACTTTTAAGGTTTTCCTTGTCCATCATAGCTACCATCAGAATGTTACTGCAGGTTGTGCTACATCATCTCTGTTCCCGGGAAGCAACTGAGCTGCCAGAAAAGCTGCGGAGAGACATCAGTTGCTGGCTGTGCTCCTTGCTCTGAATCTCCTGCCTGTGTCATGGCATGGAAACAACTTGTGAGTGAGGGATTACATGGGCGAACAGGAAAATGGGGCAGGGAAACAAAAATCAGGTTACAATCATTGTCTGACTCAAAGGCAGAAAACCAATGTGGGATTCTTGCCAGCCGATTTCATGAAGTGATTTAACTCCTTTTCCATTAATGTTGCCCAGGCTCTGCTGGGAAATAGTTGATGTGGGCACACTGTTGGACTTTACGCTCCTGGAGGAATCAGAAGTGGTTCTGGATGTTGGAGGTGGGTATTGAGGGTCTGGAAGTTGGGTTTTTCAAAGTGGTAGCTCAGGGACTGGCACATGGATGGACACCACAGCATGAATTACCCCACGGAGACCTGTGTGTGTTGCTGTGTTGGTGTTGGCTCCACAGGGCACAAGAGAGGCACAGCTACCCACAGAGCGGGGGTGTTTGGGGACCCTTCTGCCCTGCTGTCATGGGATGTCATATGAGGCCATGCCTTCTACCTAGAGGATCCAGTACTGGGATGGGACAGAGCCCTGAGCTTGTATCTTAGACACCAGAGCCTAATCTTCTCCTTTAACATCTTTGGGGGAAATTTTCAAGCCTGTATTGGGGCTTCAGGTGGGCAGGTTTTCCTTGACTTGACCCCGCAGATGGGGCTCTGCTGTATAACTCTTGTAGGCACCTGACTTGAACATCCTTGAGCAATAATGGGAAGCTGTGTTTATGTCCTTGTCCCTCCCTGTTCTCCTCCCCAACTTCTCCCAAAGACCTTCCTCAAAGACCTCAAGGATGGGTGAAGCTGAGACGCTGGGCAGAGCCACATTTCTGCTCCAGAAAGTAGGATATCCTTTTTCTCAGAGGTGAGGATCCACCGTGGTCATGCACGCTGCCACAGCTGCGCCAAGTCTGGGGGCTCTCAACACTGAGAACAAGGGGCTTGGAGGGGTTGCAGAGGAAATTGAATCATGCCTGTGTGTGTGCTTGCTGATTGGATGATGGAGCACCTCATGGCTTCTGATTGAGCAAGTGCCAACTCCCCAAATCTGGGAAGAGAGGAGCAGGAGGGGATTGGACCGTGCAAGCTACCAGATGGTGTCCATCTCTCTTCTCTGACTTCTGGAAAGGGTGGGAATAGAAATGGAATAAACTAGTGAGGTTTGCAGCAGAGGGAGAGTTAAACACTGATTCACAGCACAAGCTCTACTCCCCTGCCTGGCTGTGCTGCAGTGGTTGATTCTCTGGAAATAAGAGAAAATTCAGCCAGAGGAAGTAGGTTATGTTCTCCAAATGCCATAACATCTGACACATCCAAACATGGTTTGTGTTGCTGGGGTGATGCAACTTCCCATTAACTGGGATAAGGGTTTTACCATGGGTTGCTGTGCACTTCAGCTGTGATGTGTGAGGCTCTGTGGGAGCAAAACAGAGCTGCTTTTCATGGAAGTTAAAACATGTCTCTGAAATGCTTCAGACACTTCTCTGTATGGAAAATTTCACTATGACTTGCAGGAACAGAGCTTTTACAAGTCTGGAAACAACCTGGTTTTCTTCTGCGTACTGAAGGGCTTTCTAGGGACTTTTCTTTGCTGCTCTTCCCCTTTCTGCAGGTGTGACCCAAGTCAATGGCAAGGGGTAGGGTTAAGGGAAATCACTGATGTTCTTGCCCCTCTGCCAGGCAGCTGCCCTCCCCATGGGACAAAGCAGAGCACTAATCCAGAGGTTTCAGCTGAGTACCATTTTGGAACCAAAGTTGCATGAGTGCTCAGGAACTGTAGAAGCAGCCACTGTGGCAAGGGCCAGGGAGTGGCCTTCCCACGAGCTGGTAAATACAGCTGATGATGATGACAGCCAGTACTTCGCCTTTTAGAAAATTAATATATTTTATTTCTGAGTGGGCATCAGAAAACAGTTAGACTTTTCCTGCTAAAGTCTTTATTTTCTTCTTGGCATGAGTTCTGAAGGGTCTGGAAATGTGAAGGACACCCTTCTGCCGTGTGTGAGGTTTCCCTGGGACTGCTGTTGGGTTGGATAGAAAGCTGGTGAGACTGAAGATGGGCTGCTGCTAGCAAACATCAGTGGGGTAGTGCTGCAGCAGGTTGGATTAAATGGTAGGAAAAAGAGAGAGGGTGAAATAGCCTCTGAGTGAAATGGGGCTCTCTGAACAGAATCACTGTCAGAGTGAGGGGTATAGCTGCAAACTAACTGGGTCTGGGTGAGACATCAAATGTCAGAGAGTCTGTTTTGAAGGAGCAGCTTTAGCAGAGAGGAGGAAAGCAGCCTTAACAGGGAAGGAGAAACATACATAGACTGTATGAAAGAACTCCCTGTTTTCACTTTGCTATATTTTCCCCCTGATCTTTAGAAACCCACTGCAGTGAAGGAAGGAAGCTGGGCAGTGTTAGCACAGAAGGGAGGAGGAAGCCAGTTTAGCTAGCCAGGTTTGTGCTGCTTTAAGGTACAAAGCGCAGCTCTGCCAAAATGACCTCTGACTCTTTCAGCACTGGCAGCTCTGACACCTCCCCTCCTGCCATGGGACTGTAGCTGGGGGATTCTGCCCCTCCCAGTTCACACCCCAACCCTGCCCAGACCTGCCCTGGCTGCAGAAGGTTGCTAGGGCAGGTCCTGGCTCCTGCACCAGGCACCTGTGGCAGAGCAGGCTGCAGAGGAGAGATGAGATATGGGGTTCCTTGAGTTGTGGGCTGCTCTGGAATAAGTGTCAGGGGTTGGGTGTTGGGGAGAAGAGGGGACAGAAATGGGGCATTATATGCACATGATGGTTAATGCATCTGATGTCAAAGGGGAATTGTAACGAGCTTTGTCTGTCAGATCTCATCCTTCCTCTGGTAAGAGGTGCTCATGGTCTTCCCTTCTGCTAGTAAGGGGTTGAAAGGTGGTTATTATGGATACAAGACTGGGAACTTTGTGTGTTTCTCTTTACCTTCTGTGGCTGATTCAGGAGGAGTTCAAGGCTGTGCTGGCAGGTTTGGCCCTCCTGCCCAGGAAGAGTCAGGCAGCTTGCAGAGGCACATACAGGGGATATGTGTTCTATGTTGTGTGGCATAAACATAAGCACTGTGCTGCTGTAGACAAAGGAGTCACCTCAATCCTGTCCTGTCATCTTCACCTAAGGAACGAGCTTAAAAACAGAGTGTGACAGACAAGGTACCCCAGTACAACCTCCTCAGTTTCCCTTGAGCAACACTGGGAGGCCCTTAAAATATTCTCTCAAGGTGGCCACTGGCTGTAATTGCTTTCAGGGGCTTATCAGGGGTGCACAGTTTGAGAAGCTGCACAGCCTCTGTGTGGGAAATAAAGCTGGGGAAAGCAAAGCTGTGAGCTGCCTCCTTGCTCCTGGTTCTTGTGCCACAGAAGAGTTTGTTGTCATACATTTTAAAGATCCTATTCTGTGTTGCTCTTTTTACCCCTGGATAGGAGGCACCAATGTGTTGACAAAGGCAGGATATGTGAGTGACCCTTCTGCCCCCTGAGAGGAGCTATCATGGGATGTGGTGTGGGGAAACGCACAGTGCATGGTTAGGTGGGTGACCAAAGTTGTCCATGGCCTCTAAGTGAATATTGAAAAGAGAATGAAGTAAATCCAATGGGTTTTCCAGTTATTTTCTCTTCTCTGGCCTTCCACCTATCAGGCAGGTGAGGAGAGTATCTCTGTAGGTATGTCAGGATGAGGGATGAGCTGGTGCAGCCAGGGACAATTCTGTCATGAAGATGAGTACAGTTACATAAAAAAGTTGGCTCTAATAGAAAATATAGCAAAAGAGAGGCTGGTGAAAGAAACAGAGGCCTAAGAGCTGAAGGAGAAGTGAGTGTGTGTGGGAACACCCTGAAAAGCAGCTCAAAATTAGCATTGGGAGACAACAGCTCCATCAGAGGAGAAAAGACAGAGAGGGTGGATGGGTGTGGAAGGCCAAGGACAGATACCTGGTAACTGAGGAAGGTTTTCAGAAAGCACCGTGCAGAGCACTCTACTGACACCAAATGTGTGTGACCCCTGCTGTTGTAAGCACAGCTTGAGAAAGCATCTACTAAACAAACCAGGGGCCAGGGGAGGAAAGATGCTCTTGAGTTCCTGCTGGAGGTCTTGATTTGGGATGGACTGGAGATGCAGCTTGCTGAGGGCTTTTCCAGCAGCTCCTTCTCTGCCACCTGGATGTACAACATTCACTATTGGGAGAGAAAGAAGTGATATGAGGAAGGTGCGATAAAATGGGCATAAAGAGAATTTGGAAGTGGGAACATCCCTCCAGCTTCTTGGAAAGGTAACACTTGCCTGCGTTGTGAGACTCATGAGGTTTTGGGCTCTGTGATCTTATTGTGTGTTAAGGATGCTGTTGGGTTTGCAAAGCTGCTGGACTGTGATGGGCAGCAAGCTGTATCCCGAAGAACTGGTGTCCCGGGTAAAACGGATTAATATTCCCGGGAAAAGTGAGATCCCAGCCCCCAGAGCTGCCCCTGCCCGCAGGAGAGGGGAAGCTAGGGGCGTTCGGGTGGGCAGATGCCCATCGCGTTGCCAAGTGCAGTTTCTTGCTGCCATCTAGTGACGTTCATGGGTACCTAAAAATGTCAGAAAAATGCCTGGCTGCGAGCAGAGTCGCTGAACTAGCAAAGACACACGGCAGGGAAACAATCCTGAACCAACCTGGTGTCCGATTCTGTATCCGTGGGAGACTCCGGCACACCAAGTGGGTTTTGGGTGGGTTATTGGTCATGAAACATATTTTTTGTTGAATAAGGGAATAAGGTCTTTTTCCCAGATTTGAGACAAAGTTAAAGCTGTTTTTTTCCCCCTATGGCATTGTGGCTCCTCATTGGAGCTGGTTGGCTTTGCTTGGCTGTGCTCATTCCTTGTGACAGTGCCCTGATGATGCCCCTGACAGGGCAAAGAGCCTCCAAGATAAACTTTGCTGGAGTGATCTCAATGAAAAAGTGGGAAGTTTATTTATTTTTATTTATTTTTGTACTTTGGAGTGCTTCAGGCTCCCCTATGAATGATGGACCATGACCCATAATATTTTTCCCATGGAGAAGTGTAAGGCAGACCAAGAAAAGCAGACAAATAGGGTGTTAATGGATTATTAAAATGGTTTATTGAGATCACATAACTCTTGACCCTCCCAGGTCTATAAAATTAATAGGATTGCAATTAATCTTAATTTATAACTGGAATTTCTTACAAGTGAAAATCTGTGCATTTTCTACAGAAATTAAAGAAGCTTCTATAATTCTGATTAGGCCAAAATTTCACTATAAAACTTATAAGCCCTTTTACTGCTTCAAAATAAAAACATGATGAAGATAATATTTTTAACTTGGAAACATTTTAGAAAGCTTCCTGGAGATTTTTTTTGTGTGCTGCTGCTGTGGCCTGTTCATCCCAGTATAATATGTTATGGGTACTCAAACCCTTCTCCTCTGTCTCTAAATATCCTTGACAAGAACCACCTTTGCATTCTGTTGTCACCTAGCAGGTTTCTTCCCTCCACCTCCAAACAGCATCTTGCAAGATCTGTGATGGAAGCAGCATATTACACAATGACTTTTCCTTATATCCTCTTTTCCTGTGCCTTCCTCCCAGCCTGAATCTTTGCAGGGAGACCCACTAAGAGGTCTTCAGCTGCTGAAAGCAGGATGCCTAGAAATACTGCAGGTGTCTCATTACAATTCCATCAGTCCTTTTTGTTCCTGGCATCTCAGGGAGTCGTGGTGCCAACAGTGATAAATCATTGCTGCTGCTGGTGTCTTTGGGGGCAGCCGTAGTAATTACTTGGAGTGACCCTTGCTTTCAGCCATCAGAAAAAACCTTGCCATCATCCCAGAAGAGCTTAAATCCTTGATAAGATGCAAACTGCTGGCACCAAGGGCAGTGCATGTAGCCAAACAGGAATATAACACTTGAGCTACTGCTCTCCAACCAGTGTATTTTTAAAACAAGGTTAATGATCTCTTGTTAAAAAGGGAACAAATGTGTAACAGCCTTAAAAATGTGGTGGCTGTTTATGCATCTATAATGTTTTAAAGACTGTTGCAAGGGAATTAGAGATGACAATCCCCTTCATTGTAGTTAGGAGGTTTGTTTGGACACAGGAAGGTGATGTGTGTGTGACCCCAGAGGAGCTGACAGTGCACTCAGGTGGGGATGTGAGAGGTGAGTTGGGGCTGCTGGTGGGTCAGACAGCCTCATGAGGGGATGGTGGTGAAGTACTTCCCTGTTCTGAAGGTGACTATATCTTTGCCATGATAGGTTGGCTATGCTTTTTGATCACTGGGGAGGTACAAAATTGGACAGAGGTAAAGTCAAAGAACTCCTGGAGGAGTACAGACGAGACTAAGGTGGTGAAAGGTACACAAAAAGCAGAGCAGTGACTTTCACAAGGTGAGACACGTGCCATTTCCACACCTGCCACATGCAGACAGGCCAAACTTTCGTTCCTGGGCATGTACCATGGCACTGCACAACAATGAGATCCATCTGGGTTTGATGAGCCCCTGTTTTGCCCCAGTTTGTCCCCAGAAAGATGCAGGAGAGATGCACCTGTAAGCTTTTGGGCTTGTGGCTGAGGAGGCTGCAGCTCCTGATGGCCACTACATGCCTCCTTTGCTGCTCCCATCAGGAGGCCAGCTTGGTGAAACATCTGGCCACACCACATCTGGGCTTTAATTCTGGAGCAGGGTAGAATTTTGGGTGCTACACGATAGATGTGTCCTCTGCAGCAGTGGAGATACCATTGGTCACACTTGATGACCAAGAGTCACTGCTCAGGAAGGATTTTGTACTTTGTCCTGTCCCACCAAGATCATCTGGAGGAATTTAGCCCACAAATACCAAACCCTGGGCATGTAATATCCAACAGGTTTAATAATGTCAAGCTATGAGTGGAAAAGACTCTCATGGAGCATTATCCACCACACATGGTGCACGTCCAGACTGGAAACCAGGCCCAATTTGTAATCAGGAGTGTTACTCCTGGAACAGTTTTCCTGGGCCGTATGGTGAAATCTCCATCATTTTAAGTTGCCAAATCAAGATGCAATGTCTTTCCCAAAGTCATGGTGTGACAAAGCCATGAGTAATTGGGCTTTGCAAGGGCAAAGGGCAAGGGCAGTATATAACTCAAGCTTATTAGACGTTTGTTCATAAGACTCTTATGTTGGTGATGTCAAATCCTAATGTTTGAAATATCTTCCTTACATTTGCAGAGCTGTTCTGTGTTAGTTTTTACCTTTTGCTTGTAGAAGGATAGGGGAGCAGAACCTAGCAGAGGTCATATTCAAGTTCTTGCCCTCTATTCTCTCTTTCCCTCAATATATCTGAGGAGGGAGAAATGACAAGCTGGCAACAATGAACCAAATAAGAAGCTGACTCCAATGAAGTAACATTTGAGGCAGAGGAAAAGATAATTATTATATTATATGTAAAGTCCCATTCACAGGTTTTCTTCATGCTAGGAATCAGGCACATGGCAAACATTCAGACTGACTTCACAGCCATCTGCATCAGAGGACCAAAATTGGGACCTCAAAACTCCTTGTAAAACTAATGAAAAACATCTGAAAAAGTGCTTTGCTTTACTCCCATGGCAGGCAGAAAACTGTGCGTGTCTTTTGGAGTTTGGATAAACACGTGTAAGCACATGGGTAAACTATAATCCTCTGATATTGTTTGAGTTAAATAGATGGATTAAAAAAATTGGCCTGGCTTTGTCTTGAAAGGATGCCAGAAGATATAAGTTGGGCAAGAAACCTAAGTGAGATTGCTGAAGTTTATGTATCAAACATAAAGCCCCCAGGCTTAGTGTTGGATGCTAAGGCAGGAAAAATCACAGGCTTAAAGCTTCAGCCATCATCTCTTATCAGTCATTTGGGCTGGAACTCCTCAAGCAGAGAGTTTGATTTAAAAGTATGTAATTTTTTGTTGTGCTCAGCCACAGGGGTTTAACTGAGGGCAGCCTTCCCCAGAGGAGGAGATATGCAAGGGCCTCTAGTGGTGGATCCGTGCAGAAATATAACAGATGTGATCACCTTGGTTTTTAACATTGCAATCTATTCATCCCCACCTGGAGCATTCCTGGGATGAGAAGAGCAGCTAGAGTATCACTGCATCCACATAGATTCCCTTTTCTGCTTGATTTGGTGGCAAGAGACTGTCTTTCATTTCTTCACTGGGTCATGATGCCTTGCAGATATTTTAAAATATCAGTCCTTCTATCTGGACAATAACATCTAATGAAAACCTCTTCACTGAGCCTTTGTGCATCTGAAGGCATGCTTGCTTTCATACAAATGAGAATGATTTTGGCCTTTGCTTCCAGTACCCTTGAGGTGGAAAGTACTGGTGGTTTGCCGTCAGGTTTGTGCAGTAGTTCTTATGGTAGGTAACAAGGGACAAATTCCTGACATTGTAATCCTTATCAGTCCTACTCATCTCATCAGCGTTATCTCAGGTCCCTGTCTGTCCCAAGGGAGCTGCACTTCTGGGCTCTGTCAGACAGTGTCTGAGCTGGGTAATTGAAAAGGGAGCTGGCCTTGCACAGGGAAATTTTTTGACAAGCCTAGATTTTAACCTTGTGTGGATTAAAAATGTTTTGGAATATAGCGTTTGTTTAGGTAACCCATAGAATCAGAGATCACTCATTTCTTGAACCTCCTTCAAGCTGTGTATGCTTGCAGAAGCAGCTGGGACACTGCTGTAAGTGGCCAGAGTGCCAATCACCATGGTGCTGGCTCTTCAGCAGCTGTGGTAGCAGAGGTGGCTTGGTACAACAGCTGGGTGAGTGGAAGTGCCAGGTCTGGGTCCAGAGCAAAAATTCTTCTTTCAGCCTTGGTGCCATTCAGCTGTGCCTTGTGGAACCTGGAAAATGCAGAGATAGCCCTGAGTGTTGTGGATTTGATCTGCAACAGTCATTTGGCCCAAATTCACCAGAGGCTTGTTGCATTGGTTTATTTAGGTTTATCTGTGCCCTACTCAGAATGGCTTTCATAGAGTTTGATTTGATGTCTGCAGGATCTACCCAAGCAGGCAGTTGGTTGACAAAATGTCTGTATTCCAAGACTCCCTGTTTTGCTGAGTTACTAACAGCCCTCTCAAACATATTCCCATTGAAACCTTATTTTACTTTTTCATATTATAGCTAAGTATTGTGTGTATTATTATTAAATATATAAATATTCACAGTGAATTAAGTTTACTTATATTAATTTGTTAGTAAGATGCTCGTTAAATGCTTCCTTCACATATGTCTTGGCACACGTGGGCATATTTTTGGTTTAAAAGTATTTTGAATAAGTTTTACTTTTTAACTGATGCTGAATGAGAGTCCCCAAACCAGACTTCCCTTGTTCTCTGTATTCTGACCCAGCACTCTCGCCTGCTGTGATGATCAATGGGCATTTAGTCTCTCTGCTCAGCTGAATTTGACTGTAGTCATCTATTGAGGACAAAAAGAATCTCACCACGGCCTTTACTCATGTTGATTTCTTCAGTTCAAGATGCCTACAGCAGAGACACCTGTGCTTAGTCAGATTAACCCCATTCCTGTTGTTTTACCTGATTTTTCCCCTCCCTAATGTGGTAATGCAGGACATCTGTTTCTTGTCTTCAGTATGAAAAACAGATTTCCTTGGATAAAACAGTTTGCAAACCCATTCCACTTCTCTCAGCTCTCTCTCCTCTGAATAAATTGGCATTGTTCAAACTAATTTTTTTGCATAAAGTAATGCCTTCGAGACCTGATTGTTTCTGTGGCTCTCTAAATATTTTACTATTAGTTCTTATTTTCCTCACAGTGTGATGCCCAAAACTGGAGACCATACTCCAGCTGAGGCCTTACTCATCATCCTGAGCAGAAGAAACTAATTGCTATGTATAGGAGCAGCAAATTTTCTTTCCATTTCCTCTGCAGCTTTCTAATATTGGTCTTTTCAGATCAGTTTCTGTTTTCCAGAAAAACTATCAGCGCTCTGTCATGCATTCATTCCTCCAAACTCTGAAGCTTCGGTATACCTGGCTTTCATGTGCATTAAATCACTGTCCATCCCTCTGCTCTGCCTGTTCCTGGGTGTGCAGGCTAACACACACTCTAGGAAAATGCTGAAGTGTGTAAAGCCTGTGTATGCTGAAGAAATAGGCTGAAGGAGCTGCTGCTGCTCCCTCCCAGCCAGATCATACCCAGGCTTTCTGTCACCTCATTCCTTACAAAATCTTCTTGGTCTGAAACCTGGAACAGTCTGGGACCATGTCCACCTTAGAAATATTTGTCCATCTGCATGTTATGATCACTAGTGGAGATTCTTTAACAGGAGAGAGCAGCTACTACGAGGGCATTTTCTGGGTTTTTTGAGATCTTTTGAATGGTTTCCTCTTAAAAAAAAAATCCCCTTAATTTTATTTCAATGTAACCTCAGTCAGTGATTCCTTGGGAATAATTTATTTCCCTATCTTTTCAAAGGCTTCAAAGTTAGACTTTTGTTTGATGTGGGTTAGAACAATTTTTGTAGGACACTCATAGAATTTTTCATTGACTTATATAACTTATTTATCTGCAGAATATGTGTTTCCTGATTTTTTAAACTGACTACTGGTAGAGTTAAGAGCTTCTAAAGGAATCCAGGTTTATTTGGTTTTATTGTAACCTGATTAGTTTCTTCCACTGGATGGAGCATAAGAGAAACATCTTGGTGAGGCACCTTGGTGAGTAAAAACCAGAGCATCACTTTCAACTTCCCTGTTGATCCAAGCTCAGACTTTATAATATTGTATATATCAGAGCAGTGTCTATTTTAAAATTTGACTCTGCAAGGGATGAATGGATGGACATAATCAGAGTTAAAAAGAAATTTGAGTGAAAGCAACCATGAAACAACAGAATCACTGTTCTGGGGAAAGAAAGGAGTGAAAGGAGCAGCAAAGAGTAGTGAACTTCAAAAAGCAGACATCAACAAGCCTGGGAAACAGGTAAATGTGTGTCTTCTGGGAAGATAATCCTAAAGATAAATGAACTGTCAGTTACTGAAACTGCTGTTAACAAAAGCAGAATGGTAAACTATCCTGATGTGAAAGAAAGAAGAAACCGAGCAGGAGAGCAGCATCCAACTGCACCAGGAGCCAAGACCTGGAAATCAAAGGGACTTATGTGATGGGTAGAAATGGGGACTCGTAACTGACAGTGGTTGCAACAGAGCAGCATAAAACTGCTGGGGTGTAAGTGGAAAAAAATCACATGTGAAGCCAATTAGGAAAAAAAAATCTAAACTGCTGCCTTTCTGTAAATAGGCAGAGGAAAATACACTTATTTAATGTAATGAAAAGAAGCACAAATAGCAGATGAGGCATCAGAGCTGGGAAATCCTGCATTTCCTTCACTTTATTTGCGTGAATTTAATGTAATGGAAAGAAGCACAAATAGCAGATGAGGCATCAGAGCTGGGAAATCCTGCATTTCCTTCACTTTATTTGCGTGAATTTAATGTAATGGAAAGAAGCACAAATAGCAGATGAGGCATCAGAGCTGGGAGATCCTGCATTTCCTTCACTTTATTTGCATAACCCTGTTGGTGGCAGGCAGAGTGGTGTGGCATGGCTGCACAGCAAGGTCAGGAAAGCACAGGCTGCACGTTGGATGTGAAAATTAGAAAACTTATGTACAAAATTACTCCTGCCACGTTTATGGTCTGTTTTATGGCTCTTATCACTAGGCATTTTCAAGGAGTGAGAGCACATTTCCTCTATCTCCTGCAGGAAGGAGCTCATTATTCCTTATTAATTAGGTCTTCAGTCACTAATCTGTTATGTACCTTTCCAGCAACTGTTTACAGAGAAGTGTTGTAGGATCTAATTGATGGAGGATAATTAGCTCCTCCCTAATTAGAGTGAAGTGTGCTTCTTTTCACTCTGTGGATGATCGCTTATGAATGAAAGGCCACAAATGGAAAGCTCAAGATGTGCAATGTGTCAGGAACTAATTTGCTTAAACTATTTCTGAAAGCTTATCCAATTAATACCCAAATAGTAGGCTTATACATGAGCGTGTGCAACTGACTTCAGTTGTAGGCAGGCATGTGGTTGCCACAGAGTTGAGCATTAATGTCACGCTCGGTTACCATACACTGTGCAGGCACTGGGAGCAGCAGGTCTGCAAGCATCAGTACAGAGGATGTAGCATGTGGAAATAAAGGAAAGCCTTCTGGAAGTTTTATCTGCAGCTTCATCATCTCACATAATTTTCTCAGCTCTGAAAAAGAACAAGTTGAAGCCCAGTGGTTGATAAATTTTGGAGTATCCTTTTGGTGTTTTTTTTTTTTTTTTTTTGGGTTTTTTTTTTTTTTTTGGGGGGTTTTTTTTTTTTTTTTGTTTTTTTTTTTTAATGGCTATAGCCTGTGAAACCTACAGAGGTGTCTTATTGCCAGTGAACAGATATTCAGTGTCTTTTGGACATTCAGATGCTTATATTCCATTTGGGAGCAAAATGGCTAGTTATTTTCTGAAAAGCTTCCCTAAAAATACTCTAGATTATTCTTTCTGTAACACAGCTATGTTGTCATAAATGGTCTCTGTTACAACACTTCTTCCCAAAACATGACTGCTTTTGCCTGTGGCTGCCTATGGTCTCCTGGCTGCAAAAAGAAAACTGGAGATTGGCTGATGGCCACTGTGAAGTACAAGCGCTGAGGCCTGGCGTATGTGCTGATGTATCAGAAAACCTGTAAGAGAAGATGTGGGATTTATATAATTAAAATGTGGAAAATGTATAATTATGTAGTAATCAAATTGTAATTTACATGTTTAAGATGTGGATTCACAGCGCAGCCTGAATGCAGACATAGGTTTATAGGGAGATATGCTTCTTTCTGCATTAAAAAATGTTTGGTGTTTGACATAAGCCCACTGCTTAAGAGCCCACTAAAGGTAATAGAAAGTCTCTCTGAGTTTCTGTGTACTTTAGCTGAGATGACACAGCTAGAAATACCAAGGGAGAACAAGTAGACCTCCTTTCCTAGTTAAGAAAGTCTATTGAAATGTGTCCCTTAAGGATTTGAAACCCTGGAAAACAACAGCACAAATCCCACAAACTTTTTCTCCCCAAGAGGTTTAAACCAGTTTAATGACTTGGGAAGTTAGGTTCTGCTGCATTGCTGCCAATCTAACATATTGAGTGAGACAGAAGCTGGGGAGTCAGAGGGGACACAGTTGAGGTTAGGATTACCTGCAAAATTCTCATGTTCCCTGAGACTGGAGAATTGCTTCAGTTCCCTGGAAGCTTAATACTGTTAATCAGTGAAGAAAGATTTCACTGTTTCATTACTTGCTGCAGCTGAAACTCAAGGAAATTACTTGGGTCTCATTATCAGATAAAGTTAAGATTCTGGTATAAAAGAAAATTCTTTTTCACACTCAGGTCGAGAGTAATTTATTTTTTTGTAGCTCGGATTTTTAAAAATGGAGAGCCAGCAGAGAAGAATACGATAGAACCGTACAAAATCTGGATACCACAGATCTGCTTTGATACAATAACAGTTTCCAGCCTCTCTTTTATCTTCATAACGATTCCTAGGTATGGTGGGAAGAGATTAGAATGGCAAACGGAGCAGTGCATCCATCCACTATGAGGCGCTGGCCCCACTCATTTTGTGCAGGCTGGAGCTGTAAAAGGGGCTGTTGCCATCCTCGGGACATGGTGCTGGCCAGTGTACTTAGGAGATTAAATAATGCTCAGGGGACAGAGTGTGTCACCTTGCAAATCCATGCAGGGAAGCAGGGTCAGACTCTGTGTCTGGTCTGATCCTCAATTTTCCCTCATGGGGAGTGGCCCCACAGGACTTCCTTGGGGCAGGGTATCTCTCTTTGTCATCGTTGGCACCATGCTTGGGCTGGGAGGCTGGGACCCCTCTGTTCTTTGTGCTGCCTGCTGCCACGCTGAAAGGGATGCCTGGGAGAGTCTGCTCACTGCCACTGGCATCCAGCCGGTCCTTAGGCACCCTCCTACCTTGCCTGGGGGGAGGCTGATAACAGATGTGTGGCCCCAGCAGAGGTCATGTGGGTCTGTGAATGGCTTTTGAGTGGGATTGGTGGTGTCTCTGTGTGTTTTACTGCTGCAGAAACCAGGTCTGTGATACTGTAAATACTAAGAAAACTCTTTGCTGTTAGACCTCTGGGCATTTTCTCCTGGGAAATCTTGCCATAATGAAAGCTGAGCTGAAGGGCTTGGTTACGTCCTAGGCAATGGCCAGTTTCCAGAGGAGTCTGATGCCAAAGTTCAGATGTTTTTCTTTTCCTTGATAAACACAGAGCTGACTAGCTTAGGCTAGTTACAAGATGTGAACTTATAGAAACAGGATATGCCAGCAGGGATGACAGCATGAATGTCCCCTTCTCTCTTGTGTCATTAGAAAGAGATGCAGCTGCCAGCTCAGGTGCCTTAATCCAGAGCAGGACTGAAACAAAGGAGAAGCCCAGATGAGTTCTTGTTTTCCTTCTAAATAACGTGGTAAGTACTTGGCAAAACCTCTGGGACTCTCAGTGGTGAAATGCAAAACCTTCCTGTCCCCTTGGGTCCCCAGCCACATCTGAACAAGGATATGTGACTTTCTGAAGGCAGCTGACAGGCTAATTGGGAGGTGCCGTGACCTTCACCCTGCTGCTCTTTGCCAATGTCCACCTTTTCCCCCTCCAAGCTGGAGAGCCTTGCTTTACAGCCCAGAGGAAGTCTGGAGTGTCAGTGTTGATTAAAGGGGGCAGAGCAGTCTTCCTTGGCAGAAGTCTTGAGGGCCGGTGTAGCTCCATGCCCAAAATCACCCAGTCTTTAAGCTAAAGAAAACTTTTTGGATGTGCATTATATTTGCTAGAGGACTTCGCTTTCTCTTGTTCAGTGATCAAAATAGGTGTACTTTTTCTACATCAGCTAAATATGACATAATGATCAAAGCTAAAAGTTAAGGTTACTCCATGGAGGAGAAAAGGCTGATAGAGAACTCAGTTGTCTCTGAAGTCAGATGCTACTTCCCATGTACAAGGCTGTGTCACCCTGAACTCATTAGCAGTCAAACACTAGAAGATTGCCTCTTTATTCAAAACCCCCATTTCCTATCACTTTCCCCCTAGATCAAAAACCCCATTCTCCACCTCTCCTATGCGCTGTGCACTGTGGCACACTGATGAAGGGCCTTTCTCCTTCTCCACCTGGATCAGCTTCTCTCCAGCTCCCTCAGTCATTCTGGCTCTCTAAAACCAAGCTCAGCCCTACCATTTTCAGCTGAGAGACCTTTGATTTCTATGGCACCTTATTTGCCTTGTTTTAGAAGAGTAAATGCTCAGCTTTCCATTTCAGTCATCCGTCTGTGGGGAGCTAGAATTAGCACTTTGCACAAAACTGAAAGGATAGTATCAGCTGTGATGGTGATACGAGTCAAATAACGCTTAGTTGTTCTAGTTGTTAGTTACTAACTAGCCAAGGGGAACAGCTCTGCCTGTAGCAATGGTGTGTGACATTTGGATACATCGTTCATTTTCAGCCTTCTTTTTTCGAGTGGGAAGGAGATCTGAAATGACTCTCAGAGAACATAACTCTTGTAGTCGTGTGCCCTCTGGCTTTTCAGGTGCAACATCACTGCCCTCTCCTAAGCTGAGCTCCCCCTTCTTTCTAATAGAAAGTAGAACAAGACTTAATGAAACAGCAGTAAATTTCAACATCCATGACTTTTTTCCAGCACTGTTGTGAGGACAGGGATTGCATCCTGTGCTGTGCTCCATAGAGCTTCCCACTCTCCTGAGCCTGAGGACTGCTCACAGCATGCAGGGAAACCAGAATGAGCCAATGCTGAGGACACATAGGAATGCTCCAGGAGACTTGTGCCTTCAACTCATTGTCGCCCCTTAAATGTGACCCGGTGCAAAAGTGAGCAGCAACCCAAGGAAATGAACAACAAAAGCATCTTTGGAGAGAGCAGGATACCCCTTTCTCTAGCACTGGCATATAATCAGTTCCTCTCTGAGGCTTTTCTTTATGTATTTCTTTCCTGTAGCTGAGGTGCAAATGAAAGGCAAACAATATGGGTCAGGTGTGATGGTCTTGGGTAATGAACAGCTGGGAATAATTACCTGCTACCAGGAGGAAGGATGATGGATGGAGGCGAGGAGCAGCTGTGTGGCATCTTCAGCTGGCTGCTGTGACAGGAGGGGAAATCAGAAATGCCCAGAGAAATTGCTTGGAGGGGCTGTGGGGCTGAGGCAAAGCATTAGTGCTAGAAACAGGCTACGGCACCCTGCTGGGGCAACACTTTCAGGGACATTTCTTACCATGAGACCCTTGTGCTTCCTTCCGGAAAATTTAATATTAGCATTGGCTTCCATTGAGACATCTATTTCCCTAATGGGCTGTGGGAAGCCTTCACTCCATTCTTTTTAGCCTGAAACTGTGAGCTGAGGTGTTTCACTGCCTTTCCATGTAATAGGAAGCAGGAGCAGAGAATGTCAAGGAGAAAGGGGCAGCAGGCTGAGGTCAGCCTGAGTGTTCACATGGGAACAAGTGTCCTTCTAAAGCTCTGGGATGCCGTGCCTGAGGAGGGAGGAATGAGTGGAGCCAAAGAGCCCCTGATTTCTGGGATAGCAGAGCCAAACACATGTCATGGGCTGTGTTATATGGCTGGGACAGTTCCTGTAGACACCAGCTTCTCCCCATGGCTATTTCCTACAGCTGGGGCTGGGATATTGCTGTCACCAAAATGCATGAGAATCTCCTACATAGCCAGGAGGCCAGTGAAGAGCCCAGGAAACTGTTCCCCTTAAATAGTTAAACGGCTGCCTCTCGACAAGCACAATGTCACATTGAATTTGAAACAGGGAACTTTTTATATTTTCCCCCCTGATTGTGCTGGCACCTGGCAGATGCCTGTTTACCACAGGCATCCATACACACAGCAATCAAAGGAAATCAGAGGCACGGATTAGCAACAGCTGCAAGTCATTAGTGGCAGCCATGGGAAAGCACAGCTCTGCACCCCGCTTCGAAATAACCAACGTGAGTATTCCAGAGCACAGGGGTTACCGCGGGGCACGCTGCGGGCACCAGGGACAGCAAACAATTGCCTCACTTGTCTCTGGAGATGCCTTCTCCCCTCTCCACAAGACAGCAGTGTGTTATCGATGAATCCATCACACTTTATTGGCCCATTGAACGTTAACTCTTTGGGAGGCTGACTTTCACTGACTGGGATTTGTCAGAACTGGAGGATGGGGTCTCCACCTGTACTAAATTTCTAGTTATTTATTTTCTTTGGGCTGACTGCTGGCATCTTTGGCAGTGTCTCAACACAAGTGAGGACTTGGGATCTCCTAGAGTTAATGCTCTTTCTACAGGAAGTTTTATTAGAGCGAATGTAAAGCAAAAGCTGACCAAAAGCCTTATTTGTGTATCTGATTTCTTTATTCAATTCATTTTTGAACCAGAATAGAGTCCAAATTTTATTTAAAAACTTAATGTTGATTGAAATTTCCATTGCAGATTTAGGCAGCTTGGGTTTCTATTTTGATCAGTCCCCGGAAAAGCTGATTTTACTTCAAAGCGTCTCTGCCTCTTGGAGGAGCAGGAAGCTGCTGCCCTATTAATAGAGAGCAGAATCCAGCATCACTGAGGCGTGGCTGATTCCCCAGCAGTCCTGACACATTTGGCTGTATCTGCCCTCCTTTCTTTCTGGCTCAGCACGGCTTTCACCATCACAGGTGCAGTACCCAAGCTGTGTGTGGTCTTTGTGGTCCACAAGAAGGGCCTGCTTGCCTCGGCCCTGCCAGATGGGAATTCCATCCCTGCCTTGCACTTGACCGTTGCCATGAGGAGGTGGAAGCATGTGAAGGATTTGACAGTAAGAAGATGTACATATGCTGATATCCAGTATTTCAAAATATCCGTTGAGCTTCTGCTTTTTCTCAAGAAGGGGAATAGGAGGAAAAGGAGTGGAAGCAAGGAAAGTAGTCACAGAAACTAGAGAAATGGAAAGGGGACAGAAAAAGACCTTTTTGGAAAGGCCATGGTCAGTCTGACCCTTGCAGCCCCTGGGTTTCTTTCCAGCCCCCAAACCTTCAGTTACTTCAGCTTCCCACCTGCCTGTCCCACCACAGACCTTGTTTCTTATCTTCAGTCCCAAGCCTCACTAATTACCAAGGTTTAGTCAGACCCAGATTTATCCAAATCCCTTCCTTCTATATTCTCTCTGCAGTTACTGGAAAAGTTGAATTTGGTTTCCCCACGGATAACATTTACGTGGAGGCAAAAATGGGATTTAGCCTTGTCTTCCAAGGCCTCTTAAGATGGCTCTGCAAACACTAAGAAGCATGCAAGAAGAACATTAAAGGTACCAAAGGGAAGTATAATTTTAAAGTAAAAGAAAAGTGAATAGTCTTAGAAGACAAAGCATTGCAAATACCTGCGTCTTCTAGTGCAAAGGTGAAACCAAGGCGAAAAGAATGTGAAAGTATGTTAGTTCCAACACTCCCTCAGTCCTGCAGCCATTTCCATTTGAAAACTATTCTAGGACCACAAAAGTCTGCAAAGAGCAAGTCAGGTATTTGTAAAGGAGCTTCATTGCTACTAGCTGCAGAGAGTGGGGTGGTTTCTGTGTGGTGCCTGAGGGAAGTAGACCAGCTTTGGGAAAAATCCTAGGTAAGTGCATGTTTTTAAAGGATTTTCTGATTTTCGCTTAAGTTTGTGAAATGTTGAAAGAGTGGTTTCCTCCTTCATACTTTTGCTAAAATGGTGAGTAAAGGAAGAGACACATTTCTGAAGAACTACTTTTTACATTTCTGAAGAACTGTTGGTTTTTTTTTTTTTTTTTTTTTTTTCTCAGTAGGGGACACTGTGTTCTATATGTTTTTCTGTCCTGTATTCAGCTTAGGAGTTTGTGTTTTACTAGCTGAGTTACAAGTCACGCTGGATTTTGTTTTGGCACTTTCAAGTAAGACTCAAGTAAGTAAGTTCCTCCTGTGCTTCAGCTCAACGTAGCCTCACTGGCTGGTGTTCAAAGTACAGTGTGCTGTGCTCACTTGTGATGCTCAGGTGTTCTGAGCTCTTCTTTACCTTTGAAATTCATTCTGCAGTTCCTTCTGTTCCAGCTAGATGTGCTAATCCAGACATTTGCTTGCTAATGTTCTGAGAACTGTGCATGATAATTTGTACCTACACTGTGAAAGGGACTTTGTTGTCAAAGCTGGGAAATAGTCATATAAATACTATGCCTTCAGAGAAATGAACTTCCTATCTTCTTGATAATCCTTTTTTTCTTTTTTTTCCACCTATAACTGTCAAGTTCATGTTGAAAGGACCATAGTCCATCTCTGAACTCTTAGTAGAATCAGTGCTGAGGTGAAACAAAATCTGAGGGAAGGTCAGCAAAATAATGAGGGTGTTAGAAAATCTGTTTGTGAAGTGAATCTAAAGAGGTTCGTATTCATTTCAGTGAATCAGAAACAGACTGAAGGATAACGTGATCATTCCATATAAGTACCTATATTTGGAAGATGTAGACACCTTTTCCAGAACTATTTTTTCTGTGAAAGAGCTGCTGTCTAGTCCCTGCCAGTTCCCTGAGTTTAATCTTGGTAAGAGAGATGGTGTTGCAGGTATTTGTGCAGTGCAAATAGAGGAGCAGCTCAGCAGAGGAGAGCTTCACTTGCAGCTTAAAAAGAAGGGGGGAAAAAAAAAAGAAAAAGGGAAAAAAAATCTTTTTGTTTGGTGTATTTTTTTAGCAATAAGACTGCGTGTGAACTCAGCAACTACTTCTTGGTACAAGGATCCCTTAATTCATCCCTGTCTTTGGGGATATTCAGGAAAAAAGGGTTTCTTTCCACAGGGTAGAGTGCTGTGATTCCTGCTGGGTCACAACCTGTGGAATAGATGTCAAACTTTATTCTTGCTTGCCAGTAAGGGGTTTTCCAAGCTTGGGGAATTAGTTCTCCTGTTTTTTTAGCTCTTATTTTTTTCTCTGAAACATC
>VZUA01006824.1:10464-22697 GCA_013401035.1 Horornis vulcanius
AAAATTGGCTATCAGGGACCCAAACTAAAACATGAGGTTTGCTCATGAAGAAGGGATCCTTGTCTATGTTGGCATGAAGCAGGTGAGGTGTAAGTACACAGGATGAGCACAAGAAATGCTCATCATTCCCAGGAAACTGGGATTATACACTGTATTTCCACTGCTAATGTATGTGGTGATTTATTGTTTAAATGGTTTTTCTGGCCAGTATACACATCTCCCAAATGGGAGAATACTAAAAAGTGCTTGAATCCAGGAGAGGAGAGTGCACAATTGTATGCAGGGTTCAGCAGTTTCTCAGCAGTTTTGACATTTCTTCCCAGAAGATACAGCTGGCTGGGAGTGAGGTCTGAAAGCTCAGAAAGGAAGCATGTCCAGCTAACTGCATATCCTTAACAGTCCCTTCATGGGCTCTCTGCNAGACTGACTGATAATGATTCTTTTCCCTGTTGGTAGGAACGTCATGGACATTTAACCACTATCATCAATCTTTAGGTCAATTTGTAAGGGAAGACATACAAAATCAGTCAAAAAGTGCAGTCAAGCAACTTGAAATCACTGATGCCAAAACAAAATCCTTCAAGCTCAGATGTCAGGTAAAATAGTCACATTGGAAGGCGACATGCCGTAGCAGTCATATTAGTAACAGTAAATCCAAGAAGAATCATATTAAAAATAGGAAATATATATGTAGCAGAAAATAGAAATGTAGCAAAATATGAGAAAGTCATACAGGAGTACAACATGAGTGAGAGTTTTAAACCCCAGTGCAGTCTTGGTGCTAACATATGGCTGGAGAGCTAGAGCTACTCAAAATGTAAAATCAGGCACCCTAGAGACTAAATGTCTAGAAGAGATTCTGATTCTGGATAAATATACCTTTAATCAACATGAAGAGATGAGAAATCAAAATCACCAGCCAGCAGCCTGTCTTCATCAGTATGAAGAGCACACTTGGTACGCAGAGTGTACATCAGGTGCCAGGACACCAACACTCACCCAGCGCTGTCAAACGCAGACTGACGGTGTCACAAAAAGAGGCCGTGCAAGAAAGCCCTTGGAAAAGCCATCAGCAAGCAGGAGGCATTAGCAAGGCAGTCACAGCTCTGTAGGGCACTTGGACACAGCAGCCAATGGCAGGAGTAGAAAAGACTGTTCTCTGACCCATTCACTTCCATTGGCAAGGAGTTATTAAGGCAAAGGGAACAATCATTAGAAGTGACCACATCCTTAGGTCAAAATCGCTGATTTCTTGATGAACTCAAGCGAGCAGAATCTTCTACTAAAAATTTGAAGTCTCTGGCACAGAGCAATCAAATCAAACCTAATAACATCTGCATCCTTTGTATTATTATTTTCAACAGAGAACAGAATTTGTCAGAAGCCCTGAATGCTTTAATTGTATACAAGAGACTGGCAGGGAAGGGCCAGGCATTCAGTGTGTCCCAGTTTACTTGCTACGAATATTTTGAAGTGCATTTCTCCTCATGGCTTTGAGACACTAGCAATCTACATGAAAAATACAAAATATTACCTTCCCTTTTCACTGTTTTGAAAGTTGGAGGGATAAGAGGAGCTGTTGTGGAAGCTGTGGCAAGAGGGTGGTGTAGAGGAAAGATCGCTGGCTTTCAGCAGGATGGATGTTATACACTTGCTAACGGTTTGGACACCTGGTCCCAGGTTATAGAAAGAACACAAATTCTTTGAATTTGACTGCCCTTCATCTCTCTTCATTAGATGTGCATAAAGCTATTACTGAAAGGCTCAGTTGCTTTTAAAAGCTTTGCTAAGCAATTCTGCTTTGGAAAAAAATTACTTGTGAAATAAATAAATAAATCTGGCAAATGTGTTTTTCCATAACTGCAGAACTGCACATCACCTGCTGGCACTTCTGAATTCAGTGTGCTGCATATCTAATTGTTTTTGCTGTCCTGTATTTTGCTTTCCTTTCAAAAGCTGTTCCTACTTCAATTGGTAAAACATCTTTTGGGCAATTCCTCTCCTTGCAGCCTTGCCTGGCACATTGCTTTTCTTTCACAAATATGATAAGGAAATAGATAATGACTGTCTGGGAAGATATAGCTCCTTTTGTTGCCATTACCTGTGGAGAGACCTGTGTTGTAAACGGGTTTTCTTCTGCAAATGAAAAAGCAGTTCTTGTTTCTTATAAAATGCATGAAACATCTAATTAATTTTGCTTGTACACACTCATTTACATAATAAGTCCTTATAGAACCACATACTGAAATCTTAACCAAAATCCTCAGTAACCCATTAAGACTTTGTGTGTGTTTAATAGAAGTATTTTCATGATTTGGAGAGGGAGGGGGTGTGTAGTGTTACACTGTGATACTGAAGCCAAGAAATCCTGCAAATCATTCACACTCGGGTTTGGAGTGACAGCTCCTTTGTAGCACTGTGCACATCCTCTCAAGTCAACTCTTCTCAAACCCTACGACTTTAGTGTTGGCACCATGGAGTTGTTCCTCTTGCAGATGGGTTGGGCAGTATTGCTTCCAGCATTTGTGCAGGTATTTCTCCCAGAGGATTTGGAGTTTGACACACATTGGCCTCTAGAGATTAAGAGGGTGTACTCCACCTCCAGCTCTGCAAAATCAGTGGGATCTGTTGTAGAAGGTTTAAAGGCTTGTTGATAAATTTTGAAATCTGGAGTTTTCACTCTTTACTCTTTCACTCTCTATCTCTCAACAATGCACAAATCATGTTTAAAAATGTTGCTACCTTCTGCTCCATCAAAATATTACAAACTCTTTCTATACTGCTTCAGCAAAGTATTTGTCATATTAAGAGCTATAAGACATTTGTGCCTCAAGCACCATTCTGCCTTGATCGAGAAGGTATCAACAATTTAGTTAACAATCAGTCACAAACACAGGGAAAAAGATGGGAGAAAAGCAGTGTAGCACTCAAGGCTGAGCACAGATAGATGGAATTTAATCATCTCTGGAGCCTCTCTGGGGACTGTGAAGGATTTTAGAGAAGGCCATATGTGACTGTTAAATTGGCTTCAACAAATCAAAATTATCTGCAGCAAAATTTGATTTTTAAATCTATTTTTTAATCCAAAGTGCTCAAATTTCAAATAAAACAAGTGGAAAAGGAACTGTCATTTTAGGACAGAAAGCTGTTTTTTTCATAGAAAGTTACTGCTTCCTACATGTTTTTCTGAAACTTTTACTCTCCGTTTAAATAGATTGTCAATAATGAAACATAATCTAAGTTATGCCAAATTCTCTTGTTCATTTAAATTATGAGGTGATGCAGTATTGTGCTGACCAGGTCTGAGCCTCAAACCTCTTCAAAAAACTACATTACAAAGAAAGAGGAGTTTGGCTCATATCAAAGATTTCATTGATTATTTCTCCTTCTCGAGGAGAAGAGGGCCTGTGGTTTTTAGCTTTTTTAGCTCCAGTTTTTAATTCTCTAAGGTGACCCCCTACTCCCTCTGTGAGCTTCCATGTCTCAGTATTCCCTGCAGTGAATGAGTGGCTGAGGGAGCTGGGGGCTCAGCCCAGGGGGCTCAGGGGAGACCTCTTCACTCTCTACAACCACCTGGGAGGTGGGGGACGGTCCCTTTTCCCGAGTAACAAGTGATAGGATGAGAGGAAATGACCCAAAGTTGCACCAGGAGAGGTTCAGACGGGACATTAGGGAAAAGATTCTTCTCTGAAAGGGTTGTCAAGCATTTGAACAGGCAAGTGGTGGAGTCACCATCCCTGAAGGTATGAAAATATCATGTACTTGTGTCACTTAGGGACATAGTTCAGCTGTGGACTTGGCAGTGCTGAGTTCATGGATGGGCTCAATGATCTCAGAGGTCTTTTCCAACATAAATAACTCTATGATTCCGTGATTCCACCCTAAATTAATTCCAACAAGGTAACTGGTTAATTATGTATTTCTAACCAAACACT
The DNA here is from genome assembly GCA_013401035.1 of Horornis vulcanius. Taxonomy (NCBI): domain Eukaryota; kingdom Metazoa; phylum Chordata; class Aves; order Passeriformes; family Scotocercidae; genus Horornis; species Horornis vulcanius. The sequence goes on from VZUA01006824.1 coordinate 14,400, forward strand.
TGTGCAATTTAAGAGGAGTATTTTTCCCAAGGTGGTCATAAGTTGCAAAGATAGTTAGCACTAGGCAATTACCATTTTGAAGAATAGATATTGACACCATTAAAAGTGGGTACTTAGAACATATAGTAGCAGTGTCACATTCATCACAGCATCTAAGAGACAGGATGCTTAAATGCAGTGAGAAGGCTGTTAATGCAGAAATGTTTTAAAACTGCCATCAGATCTCTTGTACTCAATACTGGTACTTTACATAAAAATTGCCTGCACTGATGATAAGGTAACTTGTCTGAGCTGGAATCATTGGAGAACAATCAAATATGATAAATGATTGCCAGCTGCTGCCATTTTCAAAGTAGAGACAAAGAGCTGAGATAATACAGCAAAGACAATTCACAGGAACTTCAATGGAGCAACCCCTTCCAGTATTGTGTCGTCCCTGACACTCAGTCAATGTAAATGACACCTGATTTTTATAGGCAGTAACAGGTTTATTTTCAATATATCCAAAACCTTCTCTCTAAATTTAGTAGACACCATCTATATTGAAAAACAGCATTATATGTCTAACTTGTCCATAATTATCATTTAGAGCACTCATTATAGAGACTGCCATAAAATATTATCAGACCATCTGTAGAGAGCAATTGCAGTTGTTGGTGACTGTGTTCATGGTCCAGGGTGCAGAGCACTGTTACAAAATGGTGCCTGACTGAACTTCAAATTCAATGTGTTAGTGAAGTAGGTACATAGACTGAAGGATAATTTTTATTTTATAATAAAAATTTGTTATAAATGTTGTATGTTTTTATATTCAGGAAATTTCCATGCAGCAGGGCAAAAATATACTTAATTTTTTTTCGAGAAGAAAGAAAACACCTGTTTGGGGACCAATTAAGAACTTCATAGAACTATCAGTCCTAATTACTAAATAGCTACAGGATTCTCATTTAAGCAAAATCAACCATACTTGAAAACTAAACTTAGAATGTAAATGATGCAATCATTCATAATTCATTCTGCCAAGCACACAAAAGCAGAGCCTGCAGTAGGCTGTTTTTAAATCTTTTGTGCAGATTAATACAGCCAATACTAGATTTTTAAAATGCTGTTAAGGAAAAACAGATCTTCTAAGTGTACTATTTTTTATCCAGCATTTTATTACCAATCTTAAACTTGAATACATCTGCTTTAGAAGAAAGACTTAGCAGAAAAGGTAAAGTTTTAAGCAGTCTCTCTTTGAGTAATTTGCATTTCCGGCTCAACAGAAATATTAGCTGCTCATTAAAGAATGTTGTATTGCCATTTGCAAGACTCATACTTGCTTGTAACTGTTCAGTTAAATCTTAAATCTGGCAGTAGATAATGTCTACTGCCCATACATTAGTGGAATCAATGATCCAAGGTAATCCAAGGATAATTTCTCAGGCAAGCTAACTGAGGGCAAGACCTCAGGATCTCAAGTACAGCTACAGCTCTCCTGGGGACGAAGAGAAGACTTTAAATATCAATCCTTGATTTGCAGGTCTCAGCCCTTTTTCAGGCTAGAATGACTGCACAAATTAATTGTCCAAGCTCAGGCTACTGTTTCTGTTACCCTTATCAATGGAACCTCACTAGAACTGGTGAATATCAGCTCATCTTGCATGGCATTTTATGTGAAATCACTTTCTGCACACCAATACCACCCCATGCACACATAAATATTATCCCCACAGAAGGTTGGTTACTTAATACAACATGTTCCAAAGTAACAATTTATAGTTGTTTAGACAATAACAACAACAATAATAAATAAAAATATAGATTTATAGTATTACTCACTTACCAAAATGCAAATTTTATCTGAAGCGGAGAAGTTCAGCCTATGCTGTTTCTGTGTACCTCTACAAAATACTTATTAAGCTGCTATTAATCCTATGAGTAGCTTGGGAAAGAATTTGCAGTATAAATTATATTAATAAAATTTAGTTTGCCAGTGCTTGAACCGATTGTGACATCCTCTTTGCCATCACTTATTCTTTATCAATTATTGTGAAGAGAAAAACTTTCTGATCACAAATTCTTTGCTGATGTTGTAACTATATATAAATATAATGTATTCCTTTACATATAATAATTTTATATTTCATCTCTGTGATCTATCACTTCAGAAAATATTGTTAAATTCCCTGTGACTTAACCTTTGACAGCAAATATTACATTCCTTCAAAATCACTTTCCACAGCCATTCCTAACAATCAAACACTATACAATATAACCTCTCCCTAATGTCTGTCTTACTCTACAGGATACAGTTTCATGAAGCCAATAAAATTCCTGTGGATTCTGCACTGCCTCGGTGCTGGGGCTCTGTTTCTCCCACGGGGGCAGTGTCCAGCCAGGAGCCGATCGGATCCATGCTGGGCTGGCAGTCTCAGTGATCCCTGTAAGTACAGCACTCACAGGCATGGCTGGGCACAGGCTATACTGAAAAACCTCTTCACCATTAAAGCTGATTTAGGACCTTCTGTTAACTCTTGTTTACTCCTGATTGTTCAGCTTCAGTCTGGTAATATCATGTATTGCTTCCTTCTTTTTATTCCCACTGGTAAATCATATTAAATGGAGCTTTCTGCAGATGGTCACTGTGTGAGTACATCTTTGGTTGAAGATAGATGGTAAGAAAAGAAGTTTGAAATTGCAGCAAACCACGGATTCTTGTCCCTCCTGTCATACTGAATACCTATATATTCACTCAAGCTTTTACTTGAATTGAGGTTTGTGAAGAGTTGAATTCCCTAGAGGGTGTGCCGAGACTTTTAATTTAACGCTCATTCCTTCAACAAACACAATTCATTTGTATTTGCAGGGCAGGAAAATAAATGTTTTAATGGAACTTAATCCTTTCTTTTGAAAATCTGCAGTTTATTTGAGCTCTCTTACTGGTCACTTGGATTTCATTAAAGAATGATGGGATAAAAAAATAGGAAGCCACAGTATTCTTTCATAATTTGAAAATACAACATTACAGGTAATCAAATATAATTGCTCAGAGATTTAAGGAAGTGTTTCCACAGAAAATAATTTATCTAACTAGAAAGAAAAGTCCATTGTCCACTTAGAAGGGTTAAAGGTGAGGAAGTGGGAATATGTTTTGCTATGAAATCAAATTCTTGACATAATTGCATTTGTCTTTGTGCTTTGTGTGCAAAAACCACATTAAAACATGTTCTAAGAGAAGTATTTACTTTAAAGAAATCTTTCTGCACGTGTATTAGGAAACATGAAAGAAACTATGTAAAAGTTCAACCCTTCAACATGTTTAACCATTTATGAGTAGTTTATGAATATTTTATTAACTGTTGCTTGAAAGAACAACAGAAGTGCTGCTTGACAATTCAGAAAAAGTAAAATCTTTAGTGTAATGATTTAACACAGATAAGCTTTATGAAATGTGCTTGTTGCTATGGCACACATGCATTTCTCTGACAGAATAGATGGGAAGGTAACAGGATGCACATGGCAATTTTTTGCATGAAGAATATAATTCCTTTTGGATCATTTTGACTCAGTCTGACTTTTTTCTTCTACAGGGTTAGTTTCCTCCCTTTGCTCTTTTTTACTGAATAGTATTCTTTGCTCTTGGAAAAAATGCATCCAGCAATTGAATCACCCCCTTTCTGAAAGTGAACAACCTTGTGATGCACTTTTTTAAAGTATCTGTTGCTTTTACAGTAGTTGAACTGTGACATATTTTGAAAGATCCTGAAAAAATATTGCTATTACTTCTGCTATTTCATAGATGCCGGAGCTGTACTGAAAATTGAGCTCAAATTCCTACTATATAGGGTACTTTTGCCTCTTTGTATATCAAAAACTATACAATATAACTTCTCCCTAATTTCTGTCTTACTCTACAGGATATACACTTTCATGAACCATTCATAATAATAATAACTAACTGTGAAATAGTGGTTGTTATTTTGACTATGATTGTTTTAAAATGTCAGGTAACTGTAACAGATTGTGCTGTTTGTGTAGATTCTAAAATAAATTGTCAGTAATTAGGCAAAACTGAAACATCAAATCATTTGTATGATTAACACTAAAATCTGATTGGAATCTGAGAGATAGAGTAGTGATAGGAAACTATCAGAGGATGACATTTAAATGTAGAGACAACTCAGAAGAGAAGAATCTGGGGATATAGTAGATGAATGTGTTATCTAGGACATGGCTTTACAAACAATGATATTTGCGACACTGAAATGACAAGTGTAGCAAGAAAGTTCAAGAGAATGCGTCACTTTCCTGATGCCACTAAGGAAAAGTAATGAGGGAATGCATATTTAAATTACAGGCCTAAGAAATCTGCCATTCCTACTTAATAGTCTGTAGATTCTAAGTTTCTACTTAGAGATTAGATTGTCTGTGGGACAATCTGTTTCCTGGTTAAAGCAGAGGAGGTTTTGACTGGTTTGGACTACTATAAAGACAAAAACATAGGCAGTGCAAAAACAAAGTCAGCTAAATTTTGGAGGAAAAAGGTCACCTCAAAACCAATACAAAGTATAAAGCAATTACAGTACCACCAATAGAGGTCCAGGTAGGAGGACTGGGACAAAGACACAAAGATTAATTCAGTGCATCCCCAGTCGAGAAAAAGAAAATAAAAATGCTTATTGGAGATGAGTCATGAGGCAAAACTTAGGACTTCATATTCCACTGCAATAACCATTTAAAAAAAAGTGAGAATTCCAAGGAATAAGAGGATATCTGCCATATGACTTGAATTGCTTCACAAGCTCTTGATTTAAATGTTCTGCAGGAGAAAAAGGCTGCTATATTTGCAATTGAGTTATTAGATCACAAACCAATTCAATTTCAGCTGAATCATGGGACCAGATGCAATATGAGCCTCAGAAATATTGATAATATTACAAATATTACACTGGAGAAATGTAGCTGAGAGCTGGTGATACTCAGTATATGTACTGTGAGTCCTGTAAGCAAAAATAAGCTGTTAATAAGAAATCTGTGAAACAAGCAACATTATCTCTCAGCATCTGTAACAGCTGACAGGCAGAAATACCTTGCTGAGCAATAGTGTAGCATAAAGAGCAATTTGCCCAACAAGTGCCATCAAAAGTACTTCAAACTGAAATAGCGAGGACAGCAGCACTGATAGGGATCATCCTCTTCCAGCAGCCCTAGGAAAACAATTGAGGGAGAACCAAGCATATCTCCAAAGGGGCTGTTGTGTGTCAGAGCAGCACGGTGTGGATCTGCCTCCAAACAGTGCTGACAAAGTCTTTTGGTTAACTAGACATTGGCATTGGCTCAAAAACTCCTAATAGTGAAGAACAACATTTCTCACAAGCAGCCTCTGAGGGTTCCTGCCTGCTTTGCCAACATTCAGGAGTGGCTATATTGTGTTAAATTATACAAGCTCTCCTATCACCTAACAAATTCTTCTTCATCCTGTGGTAAGTACCTCCAAAGCCAAGTAAATATGGATGCTTCCAGAAAGCATTCTAGTTTACACTGAACTTAGTATAAACTGAACAAGGCATTAAGATCAGAGCAGATAATAGCTTTTATTTTAGGAAATTGAAAGGGCAAGGGAAAGGTAACGTAGTGCTGTGACATCAAATTACAGTGACTGCTAACTAAGAAAAGGGAGAACACAAGGCTGAATGGAGAAAAGCTGATAATAATCTTCCCTACTTTGGACAATTTCTTTGTCCATTCAAACCTTAAGAAAGCTACCAGGAGAAGCATCACCACAAGAGTCAAAAACACCTTAACCCCTTGGGCTTCATTCCCTTTCTTGTTAGTGATTCACGTCCACATTCCCATATCTGGGACCAGTGCCCTCCAGCAGGCTGCAAAGCAGGGTTCTTCCTGCCTCTCTCACTGGAGCACTGTTGAACTCCATGTGGAAATAAATGTTGGCTGAGAAGTATGAGCAGGACTTTAATGTCCTGGTTCTTACCTGAGAGGAGATTCTGATCTAATTCCTGCTTTAGTTAATGTTATTTGTACATATTGAAAAAGTATTGGCAAGAAAATAATGTTCTTTTCTCTTTCCTTCCATTTCTAAATAACTTAACAACTTAGTAGATGACAATGAGAGTTCAAATTCACTCAGGCAGAGAACAGAACGAGACCTGAATCTCCTTCATGTTTCAAAACTTACCTAGCCTTTAAGATACTAGAAAAGGGAAAATTGATGAAAATGACCCATTTGTGAGTCTTTTTCTGAAAAGGCACCAAAAAAAATATTCAGCAAAGATAATCCAAAACTGTTAAGTATTTGAGGAGACTAAGTGAAACTGCATCTTGGTTGAATTTAGTGCATGGAAAAAAATAATCTACAATTTTGTTTAAAGGGAAACTAAGCATAAATTCCAGGCAATTTAGTAACTGATTTTATAAGACAGATGCATGCTTACAACTTGAAGCAGATATTGTCAAGAAGAAGCAAGAGAGGGGGAGCATTCTCTTTTCCAGTAATGAATGTTCAACTGAGATCATGTATGGGACAGAAAGGGAAGTGCAAAGAGTACAGTGATTGACAGTGAATAGAGATTTCTGCCCCATGTGGTCACAGTGTAATTGTACAAAGGAGACTGTAGGATACAAATACACGGGCTGACCTGGCTCCAGGACATTCACACAAGTATTGTAATCAGAAAACTGAAAGGTGCTACTGTCTGCCAAAGTGCCCTGTTCAGACAGTGTTGCACTGCAGTGAAATGGGATGAGTTCTTGCCAAACGGGCATTTCAGCATAAGAAACCTGACCGCTGTACCCTCAATGCCTTCTGCAGAGTCAGTGGGAAAGGCAGCCAAGAGCTGGGTGGCGATGGCAGAAAGGACAGAAAAGGACCCCTGTGGCAGTGCTGGACCACAGAAGTGTCACAATACGTGGAAGTTTGTAACAGCCTGCGCTGGAGCTGCTGTGCTCCAAACAGGATTGTCTTCTCTCCAACGCCTGATGGCCCCGCCAGCCAACCTGGCCACTCCTCCGTGTCCTCCTCCACAGAGCAGGGGACACAATGAGGGGAAAATGATCGAGATGAAACCAGGAAGATCCCTTACCAGTTACTGCCACTGGCAAAACTTGACTTGGGAAAAATTAATAAATGTATTGACAATGTAATTTATTGACAATTTAATTTATTGACAATTTAAAATAGAGTCAGAAACAAAGTCAAAAAATACTCCGTCGTCGTCATCCCCTGCCTTTCAACTCAGCGGAGCCTTCACTGCCTCACCCTGACCCTTCTACCTCCTTCTGCCCTGAGCTTCTGTGAGGGGCTCAGCCCTGCCCTGAGGGGGCGGCTGGGAACCAGGCGGGACAGCCCGAGTCCAGCCGGGACGGTCCGAGTCCAGCCGGGACGGTCCGAGTCCAGCCGGGACGGCCCGAGTCCAGCCGGGACGGTCCCGCTCGCCTCACGGGCCGCCCCGCAGCCCCCGCACCTGGAGAGGGACACCCGGCACGCAGCAAGATGCGCAAGGCAGCCGGACAAGGTAAGCACAGCCGGGGCAGGGCCGAGAGGTGCCAGGGTTGCGTGAGGGAGCCGGGCTCCTTCTCACCTCGAGCACTGCCACCAGGTTCATGGTCACAGTCGCAAAGAAATCAGATGCAGCTGCAAAATAATAGCCGACAATGAGTCCACCCCCAAAACCAAAGACAGAATAGGGACCCCGAGTGCTTCAGCTCATTCCGTAAAGTAGGAAGAAATGGGGTTTGGAAACCTGAAAAGTGCCACCAAGAATTAAAGCAGCAAAAATACTGAGGGCAAATCCCCCCACCCGTAATCCCCCAGTGTCAGACTGACGCAGCGCACGCATTTTCATGGCAGAGTGAGGGAACAGGCTGAGAAGCGCTGCGGGACAGGCTCCGGGGGCAGGGCTCAGCAAAAGAACAAGTGACAAAGGCTGTGGCACTGGACCTGCACTGATAGGAAAAGAAGGAAGAGAAGATACCAAAGTCAGCTCTCTTGCTTATGGCTGTAAGCCAAGCTACAGTTGCAGAATGTAAAAAACCTAAATTTCCACTACAGGACAAAAACAACCCCAAAAGCCCAAAACCTCCAGTTTATAATATTGTCCTGGTCCCCACACAAGTATCACTTTCCTCTATAGCAAACCTATTCCTTATTTGTAGAGAAACCTGTACCTGGAGAAGGGTGTGATGTTTTCCCTAATAGATTATGCTTAAAGGTGAACTGCAAAATAGTTTCTCATGTATATGCTTTAGTTTCCATTATTTTCTAAAGAGAATATCTGGTTTCTGAACTCAGGTTAGGAC